>PKMM01050834.1:2080151-2100650 GCA_002933915.1 Eutrema heterophyllum | reverse complement strand
CGCCTGATCGCGACACGTGTCAAGTTAGACGATCAGATTTTGACATGTGTTTAATAAATTTTCAATTATATTTTAACACATAATATTAATTAACATTAATAAATTTAAAATTTAAAATTGATTCCTAATCCTAAAAAGTAAAGGGAAAAATAGTAATTGTGTTTAGATTAAGAAAAATTAAACAAAAATTATCAATAAAAGACAAAGTTAAAAAAGCATATTTTAGTTTAAAATAAAGAAATTAAACAATATATTACAGAGAAAAAGAATAAAAGCCAAAGTTTATAAAAAAAAGGAAAACCCATATTTCAGTTTAGAATAAGAAAATTAAACAATAGCTTACAATCCTAAAAAGCTAAAGTTAAAAAAAAAACAATTAATATTTCTATTTAGATTAGAAAATTAAAAAATAATATACAATCCTAAAAACAAAAGGAATTCTTATTCCCCACTTCTATATAACCAAATTGATAGCTTCTCAATTTCACAAAAAAAAATTCATAACATTTTTCGTCCATAAGCTACATGTAATCTTTTGTCTAATAGAAGACATGATTACATAAAGAGAAAGTTCATGTTACGTAAAGAGAAAAGTCTGATCGCACCACGTGTCAAGTCAATCAATCAGATTCTGACATGTGTAAAAGAAATTTCCAAAAAAAAAATCTAATTAGTTTTTGACACATAATAGCAACAATAGAAAGATAAATTTATAATCGATTCATAATCCTAAAAATAAATTACTAAACAAAAAAAATAAAAAATAAATTTATCATAAAAGCCAAAGTTGATTAAAAAAAAAGAAAATTAAAATTAATTATGGAAAAATTTAAAACCAATTAATTAAAAAAACTTAAAAATTCAAAAAATTTAATAACCGATTCATAATGTTAAAAGATAAAGTTACTAAATAAATATTAAATTTTTCCTAAAAGGAAAAATTAATATAAAAAGGGGAAAAAAATCCTTAGTTTTTCTATTTATATTAAGGAACAATTAATTACTAATCCTAAAAGGAAAAAATTCTGATTTCTCACTTCTATATAAACCACAATTTGGTAGTATGTCAATTACACACCAAAAAATTAAAAGTCCAATAATCGTATCCAAAGTTATTTATTGCATATGCTTCACCAAACTTTTCTTTCAATGTATATATTTATTTCATTGAAAACTTTGTTTCTAAATTTATGTATTATATATTTTCATGGGTGATCTAATTTTGTTTTCTATTTTTTTGTTTTTCGTTTTTTTTTCACGGGTAATAAAATATTAAATTACAAAACCGCATATATACGGATACTTATCTAGTATATTCATAAACTATTATACTAGTAGTTAACACTATCGCTTTAAATTTGAAAAAATATCGGTTACAGTTAAGTCCAAGTGTAATTGAAAAAATAGCATAATCTACAATGAATAATTTCAGGCTCTAAGTTTTCAATTAAGAAAGTAGTAATAACGTGACAATATAACAATTTTAGAGGTTGGAAATATTTTTGTTACACATTCCGTATAACTTTCTTCGATTGGTGAAGTTATTGTGGTTATAAAAAAGAGAAAGATTATGTTTTTTAATTTGAAAAAGAGAGAGAGAGAAAGATAAAGAGTAAAATCGAGATTAAAGATTTGATGTACACTGTTCAAATTTATTTTTTGTTACCATTTCTATTTTCTTAATTTAGATCAGTTTCAATGTTAATTTACATATTTACCGTAGTATAAAATGAAAATGAAAAATCAACTAAAGACACGAACAAATAGTCCACCTGATTTACTTCGCTTTTCATCAAACAGACCGTCCGTCCGATTGCTCTTTTTTTTTTTCCCCACAACATTATGCTTAATATAATATATAACAAGGAAGTTGCATGTTTTGAATCTTCTGATCGCACTCGTTTTCTTTTTAGCTTAATATAATAAATAAGTTAGGAACACATAATATAATAAATTTAAACTCGATATTCGATAATTTCAATTGAACCGTCTGAAAAGAGTCCTAATGCTAACGATAAGTTCACTTATATTTTTCGAGTTATGTTTAATTTCTCTATTGCTTGATTTGCCTTAATGTTTGATGTAACGGTTAAGAACGACAAAAACCAACAATATTAGGGGATCATCTTGGGATTGTGCCCGTTAATTAATTATTAGCACTCGAGTGGAAAAAAAAGTGGCAATAAGTCGGTCATCCACATTGATTATTTCAAACTTTAGTTATGTTCTTAACTTCTTATTATGACTGTATAGTTTGGATCAAACTCAAATAATATTTTTACAAGTTTGCAAACTTCATGAAAAAACTAATATATAATGTTTGAAACACATACATATTTACGGTAAGAATTTTATTTTCTTTTGATTTATAGATTAATATATAGTGACTTAAATACCTAGCTGTTGGAACGTGTTTTCGAACGTCTCTAACAAATCAATTTGTATCGTGAGTTCGGAGATTTTCCGTTAGATAGAGCTTTAGATTTAATCTGTTTTCTTTTCTCTCGTCCAATACCGTTTCACTTTATGTGTCATAAACCAATTCCATCATTATGCTCTACACAAAAAGCAATGACTTCTAAAATGGTATAAGAGCAAAATCCAACATGGTATCAGAGCTTTATTGATTCGAGGGCCAATTGAAGCACAAAAGAGAAGCAATAATCTGCAACAAGGTTTCAGCAAAAAGTTCAAGCAAAAACAGAGATCATGGCAACAACGTTACAACACGTGAGTCTCGTGTTTGATGGAGAAATTGATGGTTTATGGTGTATTAAGATGAAAACCATTTTAAAGACGCAAGTATTGTAGATGTTGGTGGACATCGGTTTTTCGACTCAACCGACGCAAACAAAGGAGACATCCGAAGTTGTGCAATGGAAAAACCAATGGAAGGAGTATCAACAAAGGAGTTAACAACATTGTCGGTGATAGAGTCGATAGGAACCCTTCAAACACATGAAGATTGTGTCTCTTCTAGGAATGAGAACACGTTTGAATTAGGTGTGTTCGATGCTCAGTCAAAAAGAGGAGATTCTAGTCCAAAACCAGATAACAGCAAAAAGTGGTGTGATGTATGTAAGAAACATAATCACACAGAAGCTATCTGTTGAAAGAGACAGCGCAAGGCAAACCAGAAAAAATGGTTCAAAGTGGTGTGGAGTTTGTGAGAAAAACGATTACACGGAGGAAGCCGCCTGTTGAAAGAGACAGAGCAAGGCGAACCAGCAAAAATGCAAAAAGTGGTGTGGAGTTTGTGAGACTACCACACGGAGGAAGCCGCCTGTTGGAAGAAACAGAGCACGGTTACTCAACCAAAAAAAGAAGATAAATCTGCATGATGAAGACGATGGGAGTCATCAAGATGGCATTCTAATGCTTGAAAATGGAGAAGTCCATTAATCACACGAAGTTTGAAGAACCACAAACATATTTAAAGCTTCCAAAATCAAGGCAAGGAGTTGAAGTTTGTGATGACGGATTTGGTGTTCGCACACAAAGTCTGAAGAACTAAGACGCAAACTTGGAGTTAGATCGAAACTCAATTAAGGGGGAGTGTTGGTTTATAATTGAGTTTGGTCGAATTTATTTAATTATTAAGTAAATGTATAATGTATAAAGGAACGGATGTGTGTTATAGTTGTGACTTTTAGATAAGTTTAAGTAGTTTTGTTTCAAGAGTCAGAAGTACGAAGAGACACAACTCTTCACTTTGTAATGTTTGAAACCTATTTAAGGCCGATGTTGTCTTAATGGAAATGTGTCGAGATAAAAAAGAAGTTTTCCACATTTACTCTGTTTTCTTTTCTCTCGTCCAATACCGTTTCACTTTACGTGTCATAAACCAATTCCATCATTATGCTCTACACAAAAAGCAATGGCTTCTAAAATGGTATAAGAGCAAAATCCAACAGTTCGCATGGTGACACAATGAGGTCGGCGGGATGCCGAGTTACAAAGGTGGAGAGTGATAAAAGTAGTTCGGTGGTCGGCTTGTTTGGAGTGTTCTGCGTGATCTCTTGTTCGGCGTGGTCGGCGTGGTCTCTTGTTCGGCGAGTTGGTGAGTCGGCTGTTATGCTCGGTGAATTTGTGATCGGTTCTCCATCCTCTCCGTGGTCGTCTTCGTCGTGGTGGTGAGAGTGAGGTCGTGTTCGGCGAGTCGTGAGAGTGAACTCGTCTTCTCGTGGTCGTGAGTTTGAGGTCGCGTTCTCGTCATGCTCGTTCTCTCCTTACGAGTGGACTCGTCATGCGCGGTGGCCTCGTCATGCATGTTGCTCGGCCTGTGATTTTGGTACGTGATTATGGTACGTGATTATGGTGGCCTCCTCTTCTTGTTGCTTGTCATGCACGTGATTCCTTCTCTCTCGACGAGTTCATTCTTGGCGAGCTTCTCCTCGATCGGCGAGTGCTTCGTGAGCTTGTTCCCTCGTGGTCGTTAGGATGAGGTCGTCATGTTGAGTTTGAGATCGTCAGGTTCGTGGTGGTCATATTCGTGGTCGGCGTGTCCGTGGTCGGTGAGTCATCGTGTTCGGCCAGCCCCTCGTGGTCGGTGGTTATGGTGTGATCGCGTGGTGTGATCGTTTGGTAAGGTCGTGGAAACTAGTCTTTTGTGATCGTACGTTGTCATCATGTTTCTTGGTCGTCAAGTTTCCTCATCACGTTTCATGGTCGTACGTGTGAGAACGTGATCTTTCATGTTCGGTGTGTTTTGTTGCTTGGCTCGTCGTCGTGATCGTGAGGTCGTCTTCACCTCGTGATCGTGAGGTCATCTCCTTTGCCATGGTCGTCATGGTCGGCGTGTTTTGTTCGGTCAGCCTTCTAAAACCCAAAAAAAATCCCCCCTTTCTTGATGAACGTGATCTTCTATTTATAGTAAGTTTGGGCGGTATGATGACGGTGACTAGGCGATGATGTCGGTCATGGCTTCATGGGTCTTGGTTTGATGGGCCATAACTTGATTTGGATTGGGCTAGGGGAGGGTTGTGCTAAGCCCACCACCCACACTAGCTACCTTTTTTTCTTTCATTATTATTAACTCAGAGATAAATCTCATACCCATGGAGAAACCCACACTAATCTCCTGGGAACAGGGTGACCCACAGATAGGTTATGCCCCAGTTTTTCTAATGGGTCATAAAGCATAGGCCCATATCCATGTGGATGTCCAGAAAAAGGTGTTGTAGTTGCGGGGAATCGAACCCATGTGCGAAAATGTCTCCATTCCACACCCCACATCCTCAACCACTTGCCCACTCAAGCTCGAACCTTTTTTTTCCATTATTTCAACTGAGATATCAACTAAACGTTCAGAACAGCTCCATTACTAATATTTTACATACGTCTTTCATAACAAATATACATTTGAGAAACATTTGGATGAGTTTCTACTTTCTTCGATATTTGTAATTTAATTTTATTATTATTTTTTTCTCCACTATAAAATACTCATGTGAGATACTATGATACGATTCTCCCAATTTCGGCACTTCGGGGGCGGTAGCTTGGATAATCCTTGATCCCAATTGGATTCGCGGAGAAGGATGATAAGGCGTGAGACAAGTCTCGAAGATCCTTATGCCCCATACTCGACTTAGAACGCTCCAAATGAGAGAATGCGGTGAAACTTTGGAAGGTAGAATCCGCGGAGTAAGATGACAAGGCGTGAGATCGAAGATCCCGAAAATCCTTGTGCCCTTGACCCGACTTAAAACGTTACTACAAACCTAGGTCGGCGAATGGTATCGTCAAGAGGGGTGGAGAACTCTTGATAAACCGAAGTGATTATTTGGCAAGCCACCAAGTAATCGAAAAGTTCTAAAAGAACAAAGGAGAAATCACTCTCACTTTAAAGAAACGATTTTGTGATTGAAAAGATGAATGATTTTTCTCAAGGGAATTACATGGTTTATATAAGAGAAAAAGTAAGGAAAACAATGCCTCCTCGAGAATAAGCAAAGACTCATTAACTACTAAGACTAAACTCTTTGACTTATTTGGTTGAATAACCCTTGAAATTCTTGGTCAAAGTGACCCTTGAAGTGCATGGACGAAAATGACTCTTGAAGTCTCTTAAAAATGATCTTTTGTCTTCATGAATGAAGTTGGGCCAAAAGGAGATGTAAGCCCATTGCCTCATTAAAATCCCTCATGGAAAATCCATTGGGACAAAACCATGAGTAGGAAAAAGAGTACAACAAACTTACACCACGGGCCGAACCTCATTGTCCATGTTGAGCCCAGATCATGTTGTAGACGGGGTGCGAGTGTTGCTCTTCCTTCTCGGCCCAAATGTCCTCGAGTAAGCCGCGGACAGCTCCATTTAGCTTCCGTGACATCGCCCTCGTCATCGGACCTTCGGGTACGCGTGCTGCGTCTTCTTGTCCGTCCTCGTCCGTAGCCATTATCATATCATCCCCCTCCTCTTGAAAAGGATTTGTCCTCAAATCAGGCTCATCTGCAACAAAGGGGATTAAGTCAGAAATGTTGAAGCTCGGACTAACTTGGTACTTACCTTGTAAGTCGATATTGTAAGCATTATCATTGATCTGTTCCAAGACTTCAAATGGGCCGTCGGTTCTGGGCAAGAGTTTGGACTTTCTTTCATTGGGAAAACGTTATTTCCTTAGGTGAATCCAAACGAGATCGCCCGACTCAAAGATTTTCTTGCGACGTCCCTTGTTAGCGTTCTTGCGGTATTGCTCCGTCTTCCGTTCAAAAAAAGAGAATCAACAAGCGAACATTTAGATAACAAGAAAAATAAAAACTTAGTCTCAAATAGCATCCAAATCCTAATGGCTATTGCTAACTTCCCCGGCACCGGCGCCAAATTGATAGTCGACTTTTTACGGTCCGCACAATTACCCACTGTGCACAATGCCTCAATCTAATGTCATGTCATTGCAGCACTTTGGGATCGAATCCACAAGGAAATAAGAACGACGCACTAAGAATACAAGACGCTATCTAATCTAAGCAAATATCGGGTTTTGTTTTTTATCGGACAATTTGAAACATACAAAACATAGGAATAAACGAGTAGTTTAGCAAACCAAAACAAACAACGAGACAAACTTAAACGTTATTTAGCAAATTTAAACAAACGAATTTTCGGGTAAAGTAATCGACTCTGGTGATTCTTTAATTTACTCAAGATGCTCAAACATTCGACTAAATATCTCCTTAGACCTTAGAACACTACTAAAGATTATCCACGTCCATGGTATTAATCCTTTTCTTAGTCATCAACCGTCATAAACTTTTGTTCGCGATTCTATGACTAACAAGCATTAAGCACAAGTCTAATTAACCACAATTCACCTTAGACATCAATTTTCCGTTGGCTAAGATATGAAAAGCACTCATTAAGTTCGTTCAAGAATCTCCTAAGAACACCTTTCGGGTGATGGGATTCCCTAGGTTGTAGATCAACTTTGTCAAGGATAATCTAGCATTAAGAACACTTAATGAGAAAAGATTTCAAGTAATCTAGCTCTTCAACATCAAGAACAAACCTAGAATCACCCTAATCTAACTTACCCAAGAATCCTAAAAGAACTACTCACACATAGCTAAATCACAAATATAAACCGTACAAATGTAAGCCATAAGCAAGATAAACATAAAAGTAGAAGAAAATTCAAGGAAACTTCTCTAGATCTTCAAAGGATTGCAAATCTTCAAGAGAAGAACAAGGTTTTCTCTCTAGAGTTTTTTGTTAAAAGTCATAAAAGATTCATAAATCTGGTCCAAAGACCAATAATTATACAGTTTTGGGCTTCCAAAGTCACCAAAAATTAGGTGAAGTAGAGAAAGAGACGTTTTTACACTGTTTCAGGAGACTAGTTTTCGATTTGATACGTTTTTACTAAATCCGTCATAACTCTTGAAACACTGCTCGGAATGCCTTGAAACCACTTTCATTGGAAAGCTAACTCAATTAGCTAAAACTTTCATGAAAATATCTGAAGCTAAATCCAAGTGGAAACCCTTCATATGAGTCGATCTTTAAAACACTTCGGGTGGTTTCGGCCCAGAAAATGGTCAAAGGTGGGGATCGATCGATCTAAACTTGATATCGATCGATATGGCAGTGTCGGGAGATCTGGGAAGTGTGCATTGTTTGGGATCGATCGATCCAAGTCTAGATCGATCGATCTGGTCCTGTTTCTCCACCTTCTTCTTTTGCTCGTCAGACTGGACATGTGCTCAGTGAAATGACGATAACTTCCGCAATAAGGATCAGAACTTGATGAAACAACCTCCGTTGGAAATATGACTCAATTCCCTACAATTCACATCAAGTGTTCCAAGGCTGAATCAGAGCGCAAGGTCTTCGTATGATCCAATATTTCAGGTACTTTGGACTGGCTCTGCTTTGGCATTTCACTTGTTTTGCACCAAAAAGCGTATCCTACATTTTCTTCAAGTTTCATGCACTCCCATTTGTTCCAAATCACTCCTAAGCACCCTAATTAACACAAAATAACAAAATGAAGACACAAAACAACCTAGGGCATCTAAAATGCAATGCAATGCAAATGAGACTCAAATGCATGAAAACAACTAAAAAACTATACAAAGTGGAACTAAAAACCTATGAAACTAAACCTTAAAAACATGCAAAATATGATGTTATCAACTCCCATGGACTTGCAAAAACAAACACTTAATCCACTCTAACTCATTAAAGGCTTATCGCAACTCATAATCTTTTCTCTTAACCACAGTGTCTCATGCCTACAAGTTCTCTTCTCAACCAACCCTCACATTCATTTGATCTTTCTTAAGGTGCGGTCTCACAAATGGGCAAGTGATCAAGTCCAATTGGTTTGGAAGAAAAGGCTTTTGGCACTAGTTAATGTGAGTGCAAGGAGGTTCATTCTTTTTTTTTTTTCCGGGTGACTTACTCTCAAGAAAAAGGAATGCTATATGTTATGCAAAAGCAAGGAAGACTAGAAACAATTTATGTATACAAAGTTAAGCTCACATTGTTCTACCCTCCTAGCAAAGCATTTTTACCCCAATGGTGATTCCATTTCTTCATCTTATCTTACTTCATTGAAGTTCATTAAACCCTCAAAGCCCTTTTAGCTAAATCAAACTCCCTTTTTAACTCCTTTTCTTTTCCAGACTCCAAACTCCTAGAGACATTTTTAATCGACCCCAACTTCTTTTATTTTTACTCTCCCTAAACTTTTTATTCTTTCTTATTTTTCAAATATGGAGAGTGTTTGTATTTTCTTTTAAGTTATTCTCTAGAGTTTTCTTTTTCAACCAATGATTCTTTGTCTACCATTTCTCATCTCACTTTTTGTGAGCTCATGTTCCCCAAACCCAATACCATTCATTCCATTGATCCCCATCATAATGCTAGCCCCTTTTTCTTTGAACAACTTAGACTAGCTAAAAATGAAAGCTAACTTTCGTCGTTTCCGATACTTACAAGATTTTACACACAATAGCATTATCAAGAAAATGCCTCACTAAATCAAACAACGAGGGGTGGAAAGAAAACGGTTAAGGTGAAAGGTAGGGAACCATTCTAAAGATGAGAATGACCACTCAGGTTATTAGAGAGTGGTAAAAGTGGATAAGATAACCCGAGTGTTTTCTTTGAACCATAGTTATGTATCACAAGCCCATAAGTGAGAAGATTATATTCATTTAAGTCCAATATCAAAGGGGTTGATTTCAAATTAAACAAGTATTTACAAGACAAAGAGTTAAGAGTAGAGAGATCAAAGCAAGAGTATACAAGTTTCAAAAAGGTTGTTCAAGCAACATGATAATATTACTAAGGGTATCACATCGAGTTTTAGACTAAGTGGTTTCTATCATTGTCCCTTATGCATATGCAATACAATCCTATATGCTTCTAGACTCAATCCTAAAATGAAGATGAGACTATGCAAACTACATGATTCTTTTTGGATTTTTGAAATTTTTTGATTTTTTTTTGTTTTTTCTATGCAATATACATGTACAATGTAAGACTCAAGAGAAAAATAAAATAAGACAAATAAGACAATGTTAAATGACAAAGACCTCTCCACTGGACTTAAATCACACCGTCCCGGTGTGAATCGAATCCAAAGAGAGTAAAAATGCAATAAAAAATATGTACAAGGTGTTAAGTGAGGTACCTTGGAGTTGGAGACGTGGTGGTTTATTGATCGTGTCTATCGGTCATAATCCCGATAGAATGCCTTCATATGTGAGCTTTCGTCGTTTTGACCCCGATTTTTTTTTCACTACTCACCAGCGCCCTGTAAAATCAAAACACACTAAAACAAAGATTAAATCACACTCAAACAAACAAATAAACATATATACAAAGGATATAATTGGGGGAGTCCCAAATGGCGCGTTTAACGTCTCTAGCTTGACGGTTGGTTCCTCCTCTTTACTCCCAAATTCGAGAAACCTGAAAACAAGAAACAAAAAGCATAAAAAGGAACTAGAAATTTTAAAATATACACAAAGATAGTAATGGGAATGCCTCCCAAGAGCGCTTGTTTAACGTCGCTAAGCTTGACGTTTCAAACCTTTTTAGGCAGGGGGAGAAGGAGTGTTGGAACTCCATGGTGGCTCCTCGAGCTTGAGTGTGAGGACCTTTCTCATGGTCTCTTGAATGGCCGTTGGACCTTTCTCTTTAAACTCGGGTGTGAGAAGTGCTCTAACCGTTTCAAATGGTTTTGACCTTCCCTTACACTTCACCTTGTAATCAATCACACCATCTTCATATTTCCAAGGTGTGAGTGTCATGGAATGAGGCTCGTCAAGCGTGAACTTATCCCCATTTGGCTTGCTTGGATCGTTGAAGACAATTGTGGGAGGGTGTTTGACTTTAGTTTTCTTCTTCTTGGCTTTAGTGCCCTTACCCTCCTTTCGAACCTTTATACCCTTAGTCTCAGCCTCCATTGTGTTAGAGAAAAGAAGGTCCAAGCAAGCTCCATCTAATGTTTTAGCTTCTTCATCGTTACCATAACCCAAAGCTTTCTCTCTATGAGATCCTTTCTTCTTTTCACAAGCTTTTGGGGGAGAAGCTATAACCATCTTCTCAACACTACCCATGTACTCCACTTTCTCAACTTGAAATTCATCATTCTTATGAGCAATGGCACCACATAACTCGGTGGAACAAGGTTTGACGGGATAGAAAACCTTGTCATCCACATACTCGAGCACTACTCTCTTATTCGGGAAGTCTATGCTTGCACCAGTGGTGTTTAGAAAAGGGGTTCCAAGAAGAAGAGGGAGCTGGTGATTTTGCCTCATCTTCATCACTAAGAAGTCCGTTGGTACAAGACAATCTCCAATCTTGAGAGGATAGTCTTTGATGATTCCTAGTGGGCATTTTGAAGAAGAATCTCCAAAAGTGATGGAAGATGTGTAGTGTGTCATGCTCTTGATCCCGAGACTCTTCACCATCTCAAGCGACATCACATTCACGCACAAGGCGTCATCAAAATTCAAATGACCGAGGGAACAAGAAATGACAAATTTACCCGGACTTCCAAGCTTGGGAATCGATTTGGGCATGAGTGGAGGAGGTTCATTGTAAGAAACTCCATTCTTTTTAACCTCGAGAGCCTTCTCAACCTCCACTTGTGTAGCAACTAGTGGCTCGTCCTTTGCAATGGGCTCATTACCGCCATCTTCAATGACCAACTCATTGACTCTTGAGGGAAGGTCTTCATCGTTTGGGCTATAGAGTAGCTCCATAAACTCTTCAATAACTTCTTCTTCCTCAGCACTTGAAAGTATAGCGTTACAAAACTCCTTTGGATTATCGAGCTTTCCCGGTAAAGTTCCTTGAGGCCGTGAGGAAGTAGAAGAGGCACCTTTACCCTCCATTTGTTTGAACTTAGATGACAATGCCTCGAATTTGTTGTTGAGGTCATTGTAAGAGCAGTCCACCTTGTTGTGGATTTCAGCTATTTTCTTGCTCAAATCAATCGTTCCATGAGCTTGCCCCGTCAAGAGTTGTTGAAGCATACCCTTCATTTCGACATCATGTTGTGTCGAGTTGCTTCCTTGTCCTTGTTGCACAAAACCGGGTGGTGCAAACGGTTTTTTTTGTTGAAAACCACCTTGGTTCCCTTGAAAGTTGTTCTTGGGAATGAAGCCTTGTTGTTGGAAGTTTGAACCTTGAGCTGGGTTGGAAGACACAAAGGTCTTTTGTTGGACCCCTTGATTTTGAGAGTTTTGTTGTGGATAGGCTTGGTCTTGAGGGTTCTCCACATTGGGGTTTCGGTATGAGAAGTTAGGGTGGTTCATATAGTTGTTGTTGAAGCCTCTTTGATATCCTCCTTGGCCATTCACATAGTTGACCTCTGCTTGCTTATCTTCACTTTCCCCCATCAAATTGAAACCCTTGGTTTCCATCTTGATCACCAACAAAGTTGACAGATTTTTGAGAAGCTTGCAAAAGCTTGTCCATCTTTTCATTTAGAGCCTTCATCTCTCTCCTTGTCTTTTGATCATCATACTCTCCACCACCTCTCGAAGATCGGTCATAGTCTTCATTGTAATTCCCATCACTTAGAGCTACGTTCTCCACAAGCTCCATTCCCTCATTGACTTCCTTTCCCAGAAAGTTCCCGTTGCTTGCTGTATCCAGTAGCATGCAAAACTTGGGAAGTACACCACGATAAAGAGTGCTGAATAGAGACTCATATGAGAAGCCGTGGTGAGGACATTACATGGTGTAACTCTTGAAACGCTCCCACGCTTCACAAAAGCTCTCGTTCCCCTTTTGAGTGAAGCTCGAGATCTCGTTTCTCAATCTTGACGTTCTTGAGTTGGAGAAGAACTTTGCAAGAAAAGCCTTCTTGCATTGGTCCCAAGATGTGATTGATCCAGTTGGAAGGTTCTTCTCCCATTGATGCGCCTTGTCTCTCAGAGAGAAAGGGAATAATCTCAGCTTGAATGCATCTTCAGAGATGTCATTGACCTTAGTCATCCCACAAATGCGATCGAATTGATCCAAGTGGTCTAATGGGTCATCCACGACCAACCCATGGAATTTGTTGCCTTGCACCATGGATATAATACCGGATTTGATATCGAAGTTATTGTTTTTGACCGGTGGTGGATGTATACCGGCGCGATTTCCATGGGCGTTGGGAGCATCACCCGATCCAATCAATCTCGGTGCTCTTGGAGGATGAAGAGGAAGTCCCCCAATGCCTACTCCTGGCACTTCTCCTTCTTGCTGCACGTCTCCACCAACAACTGGTGGTACATGATCACCCATCTCAAATCGATTTGGTTGATCACCTCTTTCTCTTTCCCGTCTTGCTCGTAAATTTTCTCTTTCGAACCTTCTAATGTCGGAAACTAGAGGAAGCAGATTTAAGTGTCCTCCGCTCCTCAAGTTCATACACCTTCAAAAAAAGAGAATCAACAAGCGAACATTTAGATAACAAGAAAAATAAAAACTTAGTCTCAAATAGCATCCAAATCCTAATGGCTATTGCTAACTTCCCCGGCACCGGCGCCAAATTGATAGTCGACTTTTTACGGTCCGCACAATTACCCACTGTGCACAATGCCTCAATCTAATGGCATGTCATTGCAGCACTTTGGGATCGAATCCACAAGGAAATAAGAACGACGCACTAAGAATACAAGACGCTATCTAATCTAAGCAAATATCGGGTTTTGTTTTTTATCGGACAATTTGAAACATACAAAACATTGGAATAAACGAGTAGTTTAGCAAACCAAAACAAACAACGAGACAAACTTAAACGTTATTTAGCAAATTTAAACAAACGAATTTTCGGGTAAAGTAATCGACTCGGGTGATTCTTTAATTTACTCAAGATGCTCAAACATTCGACTAAATATCTCCTTAGACCTTAGAACACTACTAAAGATTAATCCACGTCCATGGTATTAATCCTTTTCTTAGTCATCAACCGTCATAAACTTTTGTTCGCGATTCTATGACTAACAAGCATTAAGCACAAGTCTAATTAACCACAATTCACCTTAGACATCAATTTTCCGTTGGCTAAGATATGAAAAGCACTCATTAAGTTCGTTCAAGAATCTCCTAAGAACACATTTCGGGTGACGGGATTCCCTAGGTTGTAGATCAACTTTGTCAAGGATAATCTAGCATTAAGAACACTTAATGAGAAAAGATTTCAAGTAATCTAGCTCTTCAACATCAAGAACAAACCTAGAATCACCCTAATCTAACTTACCCAAGAATCCTAAAAGAACTACTCACACATAGCTAAATCACAAATATAAACCGTACAAATGTAAGCCATAAGCAAGATAAACATAAAAGTAGAAGAAAATTCAAGGAAACTTCTCTAGATCTTCAAAGGATTGCAAATCTTCAAGAGAAGAACAAAGTTTTCTCTCTAGAGTTTTTTGTTAAAAGTCATAAAAGATTCATAAATCTGGTCCAAAGACCAATAATTATACAGCTTTGGGCTTCCAAAGTCACCAAAAATTAGGTGAAGTAGAGAAAGAGACGTTTTTACACTGTTCCAGGAGACTAGTTTTCGATTTGATACGTTTTTACTAAATCCGCCATAACTCTTGAAACACTGCTCGGAATGCCTTGAAACCACTTTCATTGGAAAGCTAACTCAATTAGCTAAAACTTTCATGAAAATATCTGAAGCTAAATCCAAGTGGAAACCCTTCATATGAGTCGATCTTTAAAACACTTCGGGTGGTTTCGGCCCAGAAAATGGTCAAAGGTGGGGATCGATCGATCTAAACTTGATATCGATCGATCTAAACTTGATATCGATCGATATGGCAGTGTCAGGCGATCTGGGAAATGTGCATTGTTTGGGATCGATCGATCCAAGTCTAGATCGATCGATCTGGTCATGTTTCTCCACCTTCTTCTTTTGCTCGTCAGACTAGACATGTGCTCAGTGAAATGACGATAACTTCCGAAATAAGGATCAGAACTTGATGAAACAACCTCCGTTGGAAAGATGACTCAATTCCCTACAATTCACATCAAGTGTTCCAAGGCTGAATCGGAGCGCAAGGTCTTCGTATGATCCGATCTTTCAGGTACTTTGGACTGGCTCTGCTTTGGCATTTCACTTGTTTTGCACCAAAAAGCGTATCCTCCATTTTCTTCAAGTTTCATGCACTCCCATTTGTTCCAAATCACTCCTAAGCACCCTAATTAACACAAAATAACAAAAAGAAGACACAAAACAACCTATGACATCTAAAATGCAATGCAATGCAAATGAGACTCAAATGCATGAAAACAACTCAAAAACTATACAAAGTGGAACTAAAAACCTATGAAACTAAACCTTAAAAACATGCAAAATATGATGTTATCAAAAAACCATTTACAAATCATATAGTTATCAACAATTTCCGTTCGCAACTAAATGATCCATAATCATTAAGCATTAGTCCATACAAGTCAACATTTCACCTTAATCATCAATTTCCATTGTCTAAGAATTGAATTGCATGGTTGGAAGTTTTCTAGACATTTCATCGAACACCTTCTGAGCGATAAATGTCATAGGTTCTAGAATTGAGAGATCAAGTCATTCCTAGCATTAAGATCCTTCCTAACATGAGAACAAAGGTTTATCTAGTCCTAAACATCAACAATCAATCATCAAACCATCACAATCAAGCAAACTATAATCCAACAAAAAGCCTAGAGTCTAAAGAACATGAAGAACACAAAAGAAAAAGACATAAAAATAAAGAACAAGAATCAAATAAACATAATATAAATATATAATGAAGAAATCTTCTTTAGAATGGCATTTGTATGATGAACAATCCAAATCCCTCAAAAGAGAGAGTTGGGACGAGCCCCCAATCTTAGAATGAAGAAAACTTAGGTTTATAAATGTCTAAAATTCGCTTAAATACACAAGGGGTTCGAACCGGGTCGGATCTTGGGCAAACTAGGCAGAGTTGATATATGTCCACTAAATTGGCGATAACTCCTGGAATATTACTGGGAATGAGCTGAAACTACTCCCATTAGAAAGATAATTCAATTTTCAATCTGCCTGCAAACTTTGAGATTAAACTGGGCACGGGAAGGCTTCCATCCGACATGATCTTTCAGCTTCTTTAGGCTGCCTATGCATTTTTCGACAGTGACATATCTTCAATAAATCACTCGTATCTCCTGAACCGCTGATCAGAATGACATGAATCTACACACGTGGAAAGCTAACTCAATTTCGCATGATTTTCATCAAGAGCTTCCAAGCTAAATCCATCGGGAAAGCTTTCGTCTGACTCGATTTTTATCGGTTTCCTTTTTATCGGCCAAATGGCAGATAAAACTCCTTTTCGGCTCATTCCTTCATTTCTTTGGTTTGTTTGTCCATTTCTTATCCATTCCAAGTCTCCCAATCTAGTTTAGCTCCAAAAGTACCTGAAAATGACTCAATGGACTATGCAAATGCAATATAAACATCATAAGACTTTAATATGCACTCATAAAGCTAAATGAGACAATTATGCATGAATTAACTACAAAAGGATGCAAATATGCATGAAACATGGTAAAAACAAGAGTCAAAATCGTGCAAAATACGGTGTTATCAATATCCGTTTAGCTTTGTATGTTGAGGCGGCCGGAAGCTACGCCATTAATTGATTATATTGGATAAAAGTATTTTTGATTTGAAGGTGAGAAAGTTGAGAATCTCTATATTAAACGATGAATATGAATAGCAAACAAGAAGTGGTCTCTGAAGAATAAAGCCTTGCAAAATTGGGCCTGCAACTCTGATTTCAGTTTGAATCTTTACGTCTTCTATGTTTAATAAGTCCTCCTTGTTTGTAGGAGATGGACTAGCTCAATTCTTAAGTTTGTTTCAATTTTTGTTAGTAGAAGTTTCGGTAGTTTGTTGTAGGATCAAGGTCTGTAAAAAGACCATTTCTTTTTCGTTGAATGTAAGCAATTTCAGTTCATAACTTTTCTTAAAGTTCGATTAAGCAAAAAACAACAAGTGGTATCAGAGCTTGTCACAAGCCTGGTACAAGAGAGAGAATCATGAGTGAAAAGGATTCGATGATAATTCCAAAATTCGATGGAGATTATGAGCATTGGGCTATGCTCATGGAGAACCTGCTGAGATCCAAGAAGTGGTGGGATCTCATTGAAACATGAATCACACGGCAAGAGCAGAACGTGATCCTGACCGGAGTGCAGAGAACGGAGCGTGCTGAGAAGATCGTTACAGATCACAAGGTGAATAATTACTTGTTTGCCTCCATAGACAAGACAATCCTCAAAACGATCATGAAGAAGGACACATCGAAGAATCTGTAGGAATCAATGAAAAATAAATATCAAGACAATGATAGAGTGCAGAGTGCACAGCTACAGAGGTTGCGGAGAAACTGTGAAGTTCTTGAGATGAGGATGGGGGAAACAATTACAGAGTATTTCTCAAGAGTAATGGAGGTTGCTAACGACATGCAAAACCTTGGAGAAGACATGCCAGATTCCAAAGTAGTCGAAAAGATCCTGAGAACTCTGGCCGAAAAGTTCACATACATAGTGTGTGCTATTGAAGAATCAAAGGATATCAAGGATATGACCATAGACGGACTGCAGAGCTCACTAATGGTTCACGAGCAGAAAATGAGCATGCATGATGGAGAAGAAAAAGTCTTGAAGGTAGAAGGTCAATGGAGACCAAATGGAGAAAGAGGAAGAGGAGGATATCCGACCAGAGGAGGATATCAAGGAAGAGGTCGTGGAGGTACGAGTTTTAATAAAGAATTGGTGGAGTGTTTTAAATGCCACAAGAGGGGCCATTACAAATCAGAATGTCCAGACTGGGACAAGGAGGCTAATTATGTAGAAATAGAGGAAGACATGCTTCTCATGGCGCATGTAGACAAGATCAAAACAGCAGAAGAACGAGTCTGGTTTCTCGACTCAGGATGCAGCAATCACATGTGCGGCACAAATGAGTGGTTTATCGAGCTAGACAATAGCTTTAGACAAAATGTAAAGTTGGGAGATGATCGTAGAATGGCAGTTGAGGGAAGGGGAAAACTTCGCTTGGAGATCAATGGTAGAATTCAAGTGATCTCTGATGTCTACTTCGTACTTGGACTGAAGAATAATCTCTTCAGTGTGGGACAACTGCAACAGAAAGGGATAAGAATCATCATTGAAGACGATGTGTGTGAAGTATGGCACAAGCAGGAGAAGAAAATGATCATGCACTCTATAATGTCGAAGAACATGATGTTCATAATTCTCGCAATTGTCAGAGAAAGAAAAGAAATGGAGGAGACCAGATGTTTGCAAGTGATGGAGAAAACAGAAAATCTATGGCACAAGAGATTCGGGCATCTCAATCACAAAGGCTTGAGATCACTAGCTGAGAAGAAAATGATGAGTGGACTGCCAAAACTCAGTGAAGAAGAAGAAGAAGAAACTGTTTGCGAGATATGTATAAAAGGAAAGCAAAATCGTGAAAGCATTCCAAAGAGAAGCTTGTGGAAATCGACTCGTGGTCTTCAATTGGTTCACACAAACATATGTGGACCAATCTCTCCTACATCAGAGAGTGGAAAAAGGTACATCATTAATTTCATAGATGATTACAGTAGGAAGTGCTGGACTTACTTTCTATCAGAGAAATCAAAAGCTTTCAAAGTCTTCAAGGATTTCAAGGCTGCAGCAGAAAGGGAATTGGGACAGATGCTGGTGTGCTTACGACCAGACAGAGGCGGAGAGTATAATTCCAAGGAGTTTGAAGATCACTGCAGAGAATATGGGATAAAGAGACAGCTCACAGCTGCGTACACACCACAGCAAAACGGAATAGCTGAGAGGAAAAACAGGAGTGTCATGAATATGACAAGGTGTATGTTGCTAGATATGTCTGTTCCAAGAAGATTCTGGCATGAAGCTGTTCAGTATGCAATCTACATATTGAATAGAAGTCCATCAAAGGCACTTGCAGATGTGACTCCAGAAGAGAAGTTGAGCAATCAGCAACTGTCAGTTGAACATCTCAGGATATTCGGAAGTATCGCATATGCTCTTGGGCCATACGAAAGAAGAATTAAACTCGATGAGAAGAGCACTAAGTGTGTAATGTTTGGGATAAGCAAGGAGTCAAAGGCGTATCGTCTTTACAACCCTAAGACGAAGAAGATAGTAGTAAGCAGAGACGTTCATTTTGATGAAAGCAGAGGCTGGGAATGGGAAGAAAAACAGCAGGATAAGGAACTTGCTTGGGATGAATCTGAGACAGAACCTGCAGAAGAAGAAAACACAGAGAATGAACAACAAGCTGATGATGCTGCAGAATATCGTAGTACAGAAAAGGAAGGTGTGGCTGCAAAAGAAGCTCAACAAATCAATGTTCCACAAATTCCTGCAAGAGAAGGATCTAAGAGGCAGACACAAAAACCAGTGATGCTGGATTTCTCATAACAGCAGATGGTGAAGACATTCTCGCAATGTTATAGCACTGATAAGCTCAAATTAATACCCTAAAGTACTAAAGCTTTGTCGATTGTAATACTTAGGGATCGAATCCACAGAGACTTAGGGAAACACACAATAGAGTATTTAGATCAGAATTAAGCTAAACCAAGAAGATGTAATTGAAAACAGATGTGTAAATCAACAAGTTGTATTCGATGGGAAGGAGACTAGGCTCAGGGTATTTTTCAGGAATTCAATGAATGTAAATAAACTAACTAACAAGATTCAGATTTAGCGCGGTGCTTGAACTCAAATCACTAAAGTATAGCTAACCAACTCTCGTTGCGAAAACTATCTAAATCTAAATCCTAAAATTCCAAATCTCTTTGCGAATCCTAACGTCTAAACCAGCTTTTAGTTCAGGTTTGATCTGTTCACAAAACAACTAAACCAAATCTCTTTGGGAATAGCTATTTTGCTCGATCTAGGTTCTGTCAGGTAATTAATCGCACTTTCGTGCCTAACCAATTATCCTAAGATCTAAGTCCCAGGTGATCAGTCTAGAATTAGCTATGGGAACAACCTAAGGCGAAGAACTAATTCAGATGGTGAATCCTAATCATTCAATTAACCTAACATTCAGAGAAAACCCTCATGAGAACCCTGAACCTAACAAGAGAACTACTCAGACATGATAATTGAAACAATAAACATGACTGAAATAATACTCAGATAAACAATAAAAAGGAGAGTAACAAAAGGGTTCGAAATCTTCTCTCGGACGAACAGAGTCTCAGACTTGTCTCCCTCAGAAAGCTCTCTCGCACCACTCAGAATCAAAAATCAAGTGTCCCCCCTCAATCCCCTTGCCAAAGTGGCTAAAAACCTCATTAAAACTCCTAAAACACGTTTTGGGTTAAATTGTAAATACTAAAGACTTCTGGGCAATTTTGCAATTCCTCAACTCTTCATTAAAGTCGCGCTTCGTGCCTTGCTGCAGTGAGTATCGACCGATACCAGGTGGTGTCGATCGATACTGAGACTCTGAATCGGGTACTCAACTA
>PKMM01050834.1:2048788-2071091 GCA_002933915.1 Eutrema heterophyllum | reverse complement strand
ATTTGATAAGCTCAAATTAATACCCTAAAGTACTAAAGCTTTGTCGATTGTAATACTTAGGGATCGAATCCACAGAGACTCAGGGAAACACACAATAGAGTATTTAGATCAGAATTAAGCTAAACCAAGAAGATGTAATTGAAAACAGATGTGTAAATCAACAAGTTGTAATCGATGGGAAGGAGACTAGGCTCAGGGTATTTCTCAGGAATTCAATGAATGTAGATAAACTAACTAACATGATTCAGATTTAGCGCGGTTCTTGAACTCAAATCACTAAAGTATAGCTAACCAACTCTCGTTGCGAAAACTATCTAAATCTAAATCCTAGAATTCCAAATCTCTTTGCGAATCCTAACGTCTAAACCAGCTTTTAGTTCAGGTTTGATCTGTTCACAAAACAACTAAACCAAATCTCTTTGCGAATAGCTATTTTGCTCGATCTATGTTATGTCAGGTAATTAATCGCACTTTCGTGCCTAACCAATTATCCTAAGATCTAAGTCCTAGGTGATCAGTCTAGAATTAGCTATGGGAACAACCTAAGGCGAAGAACTAATTCAGATGGTGAATCCTAATCATTCAATTAACCTAACATTCAGAGAAAACCCTCATGAGAACCCTGAACCTAACAAGAGAACTACTCAGACATGATAATTGAAACAATAAACATGACTGAAATAATACTCAGATAAACAATAAAAAGGAGAGTAACAAAAGGGTTCGAAATATTCTCTCGGACGAACAGAGTCTCAGACTTGTCTCCCTCAGAAAGCTCTCTCGCACCACTCAGAATCAAAAATCAAGTGTCCCCCCTCAATCCCCTTGCCAAAGTGGCTAAAAACCTCATTAAAACTCGTAAAACACGTTTTGGGTTAAATTGTAAATACTAAAGACTTCTGAGCAATTTTGCAATTCCTCAACTCTTCATTAAAGTCGCGCTTCGTGCCTTGCTGCAGTGAGTATCGACCGATACCAGGTGGTGTCGATCGATACTGAGACTCTGAATCGGGTACTCAACTACACAAGCTTCTGGTTTGCTCCAAAATGCCCTAATATCTCAAATTATGCTCCAAACGTGCTAAACCTGTAAAAGACTCTAAAACACTACAAAATAGTAGAAAGACTCTATAAAACGGACCTATATCATGGCTTAAAAGGGGTAAAAACCATGATATATCAAGCACCAGATGATCCAGACTGCTTTGAAGACGCAGCTCAACTAGAAGTGTGGAAAAAGGCAATGGAGGCTGAGATTGCATGGATAGAAGATAATAACACTTGGGAGCTGATCGATTTACCAGAAGGAGCTAAAGTAATTGGAGTGAAGTGGCTTTTCAAGAAAAAGCTCAATGAGAATGGAGAAATTGATAAATTCAAGGCAAGATTGGTGGCGAAAGGGTATCATAAAAAATATGGTGTGGACTTTCATGAAGTCTTTGCACCAGTAGCAAGATGGGACACCATCAGATCGATTGTTGCCTTAGCTGCGGAGAAGAGCTGGAACATGTTTCAACTTGATATGAAAAGTGCATTTTTACATGAAGAACTAAGTGAAGATGTCTATGTTGAGCAACCGAAGGGATTCGAGGTGAGAGATGAACCTAATAAGGTCTATAAGCTGAAAAAGGCATTGTACGGGCTGAAACAAGCCTTGAGGGCCTGGTACAGTCGCATTGAAGAGTACTTTATGAAGAAGGGATTCAAGAAGTGCTACTGTGAGCACACTCTGTTCGTAAAGAAGGAAGAAGGCAACATTCTGGTAATAAGTCTCTATGTTGATGACCTTATTTACACTGGAAACTCAACAATGATGCTTGAAAGGTTTAAGAACTCAATGATGAAGGAGTTTTCGATGACTGATCTGGGAAGAATGAAGTACTTTTTGGGGGTTGAAGTTGTTCAAGATGAACAAGGGATTTTCATAACTCAGAGGAAGTATGCAGAAGAAACCATAAAGAAATATGGAATGGAAGATTGCAACTCGGTGAAGAATCCTACAGTGTCGGGTCATAAACTAACAAGGGCATGAGCTGGAGAGGAAGTCAATCCAACCGTGTTCAAGCAGCTCGTTGGGAGCTTAAGGTACCTAACTGCCACAAGACCAGACTTAATCTACTCTGTAAATTTGATCAGTAGGTACATGGAGAATCCAAATGAGCAGCACATGTTGGCTGCTAAGAGAATCTTGAGATACATTCAAGGAACACATGAGTTTGGGATTCGGTACAAGCATGGAGGAGAGCAGAAACTAGTGGGGTATGTTGACGGCGATTATGCAGGGGATATTAATGATAGAAAGAGCACCTCTGGATACGTTTTCTTACTAGGAGGAGGAGCAGTGTCGTGGGCTTCTAAGAAGCAGCCAATAATGACGTTGTCCACAACTGAAGCTGAATTTGTCTCACACTACAAGAAAATTGTTATATTGTGACAAAAAAATTAGTCACAATTAGATTTCGTAGCAATAACAATATTGTGACGGAATTGTGACCATTTTAAAACGGTTACAATACGATCGTCACAATTTTTTTTTTGTAACAAAAATGTCACAAAGTTTGTGACGAATTTATCTAGTACAATTTTGTCACAAATGGTGACAATATATGAAAGTAACAAAACCGTCACATTTAGCGACTAAAAACTTTGTTTCAAAACCGTCGTGCTTTGTGACTAGGGCTGTCAAGCGGGTCAAACCCGCCCCGCGATGACCCAGCCCGCAAAACCCACAAGACAAAATAAGCTAACCCGCATCCGCCCTGCTTAAATTTGCGGGTGCTCGTGATATATTAATAAAAAAAACCTAGCTAAAAACATATATATATATATAGTTAATAATAATAAATAATGTTTGCCCAAAAAAATAAACAATAATAAGTACAAAACATAAATACCAAAATAAATTTTAAAAAGTCAAAATGTGTTAATTAATTTATATACATTATATAATATTTTAAAATTTTAGTTATAATAACTACATAAATATATATATAATTTGTTTTTGTTTTTTTTTAAAAACCCGCGAGTACCCGCAAAAACCTGCATTTTACTAAGTTGACCCGCACCCGTCCCGCTTTTTTTGCTGTGTGAATTTTTTCGACCCGCACCCGCCCCGCGACGGGTCAAAACCCGCGGGTCCCGCGGGTTTGTGATTAAATTGACAGCCCTATTTGTGACTTTCATATTGTCTCAAAATCGTCACAAGTAGTGACTAAATATAGTCTCATAATCGGCACAAGTAGTGACCAATTATCCCTCCCCTATTCGTTATAATTCCCGACTAACAACATAGTCTCAAAACCGTCATGTTTTGTGACTACCATAACGTCCCAATTATATCACTCATTAAGACGATAATATAGTCTCAATTCTGTCACCCATTAAGACTACAATATAGTCCCAAATCATCACAAATGATGACAAACAAAATTGTCAAAATTATTGTCAAAATCGTCACTATTTATATTTAGAAGCTTAATAAAAAATAATATTCAAATGAATTACCAGAAAAACAACATTGAAAAGGAAATTGTTCTCATAAAAAGAAGCATACGATAAACAAGGTCTTAATTTAAAGATAACATAAGCAAACAAACTAAAATGATAAGTACTAGACCAAATTAAAAGCATAGGAAATCAAACTAAAAATGATGAGAACTTGTGGAATAAAACAAACTAAAACACCGTGGAGCTTGTGTAGAAGCAGAAGTTCATGTTGGAGTGTAGGCAGATGGATTCTTTGAAGCCAAGACATTCTGACCGAAAAGAGACTCCACTATCTTCTCCACAGTTTCGAGTCATTTCTGAAAATTGACATTCTCATCATGGCTCTTTTGCAACTCAGTTTCCAGTTCTTTCACTCGGCGAGTCAATGTTCCCACTTCTTCAATAGCTTGTTGGGGAACCGTCGAATCATTTAAAGACATAGAAACACCAGTTTGAAGTGAGTCCAAATACACGACCTTGTTTTGATATTCCAGCAATCTACAAGAAAACACAAGTATTCAAACAATGATATAATTCTTTTGCACAAACCTATCAAAGCACCGAGAAAACAAAGTGGATTTAAATTTAGCTAATGCATACAACTTCTATATTAATAAAAACAGTTACTAGAAATATTTAAATCTAGCTAGATTTTATAAATTACCTGAACATAGATTTCATTTCTCTCTTATGTGGTAAGAGGATCTGCCATAACCTCTCCATTGGAAGACTCCATCTGTGACAAATGTTCTTGCACATGTTCATCATATTTTTCTGCAATTAGTCGTGCCCTTTCATCGACATATGTTCCGTCAGACTTTTGGTGTGTTATTTTCATCACATCAATGAAAGAAGAGTCTTCATTATTTGCTACCTACAAACAGAACATTAAACAAAGTAAAGTAATTAATATTTTTGGATTCAAAACAAGAGGGAGTTGTAACTGCCGAACAAATCAAACAATTTCCAGCAATAAGCAGATTTAATAATTGATTGCAAACAGAAAACAAAAAACTTAGGGATTAGACACACATAATTCAGACCTTCAAATCACCCAGGGATGAGAAGGCTCTGATTCCGCGTGAGAGGTTTGTCTCCAAGCTCAGATTCAAGAGTCTTGAGTAGCTCAATGAACTCCTTCTTGCATGCCTGTAGTTCCTTCCCCTTGGTCGCCCAGACCTTCCTCTGGGCATCGTACATCTTATCCATTGCACAAAGAGTAAATATAACATCGAGCTATGTCATAACTCCAAACAAAAGCCCAACGATGACAACAAATGTAGCCATAACATTTTGTGGCTGATTCGGCTGAACCAATTTATTTTGCAAACCCCAATCAATTTCCACAAATCGCTTGAAGATAAGTCAAATCAATATGGGAGTGATTTCTCTAAGCCTATCAATTGCAAACTCAAATCAATTTTCAGTAACATAACATCGAACTATCTAAGACGAACCCAGACAAGCTCAAAGATGAATCCACAACCAAATCCCTAAAGTTAGATCAATTTCCAGTATTTGAAATCCCGAAATCGCAGAAGCTTAACGACGATGTCGCTAATCAGACTTAGCAACAACTCATCTGAAAACCCCAATTTCGATTTCAATCTCACGAAATCAAGGGCACAACTAAACAGCAGAAATGGATTTTGATTACCTTCATGTCGATAAAATCAACCCAAAATCTAGCCTGAGCCCTCTGGTAAGGATCGGAAGGGAGGATAGGGTTCTTGTGAGACCAGACCTCGTCGATGTACTGAACCTGGATGGTAGATTCACAGACCGGTTTATGATATGGGAAAAACGGAGGTTCGAGAGAAGGTTCGAGATCCGCCACGTCTACAGTGCCACGTCAGAAATAATAAATAAATGTGTATACACCTGGTCACTATTTGTGACACAAGAAGTCACAGTTGTTTCTGTTGGAAAATGATGATGAGGAAGAAGATGAGGATTGTGAAGAACAATGGGAGGAGACAGAAGAATGTGATCTTGCACAAATCTCTGTTAATGCAGTGGCTGGAATTACAGAAGACTATCGAACAATGCGAGTTAAGGGTGTGCATGGGAAGAGGGCATTGTTCATACTGATTGATTCGTGTTCTACTCACAATTTCATTGACAAAAACATCGCCGAGAAGTTAGGTTGTGCTATGAAACCTGCTGGAATGCGAAGGGTAAAGGTGGCTGATGGCAGCTCATTGGGTGTCAATGCCAAGGTGGAGAGCTTTACGTGGAACTTTCACGGAACCGAATTTGTCTCTGATGTGTTGGTCATCTCTTTGGGTGGATGTGATATGGTTCTAGGTGTTTAATGGCTGTCAAAGTTAGGGCCTATTACCTGGGATTTTCATAAGTTGGATATGCAGTTTAAGTGGGGACATAAGAAGGTTCATTTACATGGAATTAAGCAGGGATCTGTGAGGGAAATGAAAGCTGCAAGGTTGAACAAAATGCATGACGATCAGATTCAACTGGCTATGATTTGTGTTGTGGACAGTGGTGACTCTGACCAGATTATGCTTTGTTCGGTGGAGGCTGTGCGGGAGAGCAATCAGTCAGTTCCACCTGCAATAACCAGGCTGCTTAAGGAGTTCGGTGATGTGTTTGTAGAGCCGACGGCTTTACCGCCTTTTAATAGGAATCACAATCACAAAGTTCCTTTATTGAAGGGATCCAATCCAATCAACCAAAGACCTTATCGTTATGCTCTATACCAGAAAAATGATATAGACATGATCATGCAGGAATTGCTCCATGCTGGTACAATTCAGTCTAGCTCCAGTTCTTATGCTTCCCCTGTCGTTTTAGTGAAGAAGAAGGATGGATTGTGGTGTCTTTGTGTTGATTATCGAGGTTTGAACGGTATGACGGTGAAAGACAGGTTTCCCATTCCTCTAATTGAATATCTTATGGACGAGCTAGGGGGTTCATCGGTCTATTCAAAGATTGATTTGCGAGCAGGTTATCATCAGGTGAGGATGGATCCTCAGGATATTCATAAAACAGTCTTCAAGACGCATAGCGGGCATTATGAGTACCTTGTGATGCTGTTTGGACTTACGAATGCCCCTGCTACTTTTCAAGGGTTAATGAACGCAGTTTTCAGGTCATTGTTGAGGAAGTATGTTCTCATTTTTTTTTATGACATTCTAATATACAGCCCATCGATGGAGACTCATGTGGGGCATCTGCGAAGTATTTTTGAGCTTATGCGGCAAAACAACTTGTTTGCTAAACAGAGTAAATGCTCTTTTGCTACATATAAGGTTGAATACTTGGGGCATTATATCGAAGCGAAAGGAGTTTCCACCGATCCTATGAAGATTAAAGCTGTTGTTGAGTGGCCAATTCCAATTAATCTGAAACAATTGCGGGGATTTTTGGGGTTGGCAGGATATTACCGCCGATTTGTGAAAAACTTTGGAACAATTGCAGGGCCTTTGACAGCTTTAACAAAGAATTATGGTTTTGTATGGTCAGGGGAAGCAAGGGTGGCTTTCGATACTCTCAAGCAGACCCTGTGTTCTGCACCAGTGTTAGCATTACCCTTATTTGACAAGCCCTTTGTGGTGGAGACAGACGCATGTAGACAAGGAATTGGTGCGCGCGGTTTTGATGCAAGAAGGACATCCCTTGGCTTACATCAGTCGTCAACTTAAAGGCAAACAACTACACATGTCCATATACGAGAAGGAGTTATTGGCAGTGGTCTTCGCCGTACAGAAATGGCGCCATTATCTACTTACTGGTCATTTCGTGATTAAGACAGATCAGCGGAGTCTAAAATATTTGATGGAACAGCGGCTGAACACGCCAATTCAGCAACAATGGCTTCCTAAACTACTTGAATTTGATTACGAAATACAGTATAGGCAAGGCAAAGATAATGTGGTCACAGATGCATTATCTAGGGTGGAAGGAGCTGAAATTTTACATATGGCAATGTCAGTCCTTGAGTGTGATCTGTTACAGCGGGATCAAACTTGTTATGAAACTGATGTTGCTGTACAGGAATTGATTGAGGCTTTCAAGAAGGATCCTTTAGCTACAAAACACTTCTCGTGGTCTCAGAATATTTTACGACGGAAGGGTAAAATTGTGGTCCCTTTGGATCTTCCTTTACGAGACACAATTCTGGAATGGCTTCATTGCTCGGGTATTGGTGGTTATTCAGGTCGGGAGGCGACGCACCAGAGGATCAAGAGTTTGTTTTACTGGAAAGGCATGTCAAAAGACATCCATGCCTTTATCCGGCGTTGCAGTGTCTGCCAACAGTGCAAATACGACACCGCCGCGTATCCAGGTTTGATTCAGCCTCTCTTTATTCCAGAGACTATTTGGACTGATATCTCCATGGATTTCATCGATGGTTTGCCTATATCCTATGGAAAGTCGGTTATCTTTATGGTTGTGGATAAGTTGAGTAAAGCTGCTCATTTTATGGCACTTTCTCACCCGTATACTGCTGCATCTGTTGCTCAAGTTTTTCTTGACAATGTGTTCAAGCTCCATGGATTTCCTCGCTCTATCATTAGTGACCGAGACAAAGTGTTCCTCAGTGACTTTTGGCGTGAACTATTCTCTTTGCAAGGAGTTGCTCTAAATATGTCAAGTGCGTACCATCCACAAAGTGATGGTCAGACTGAAGTTGTGAATAGGTGTGTGGAGACATATATGCGATGCATGTGCAGCGACCGCCCTTACATGTGGAGTAAATGGTTACCGCTTGCGGAGTATTGGTACAACACAAACTTCCACACCGCTATTCAGATGACTCCTTACGAGGCTGTGTACGGTCAGTTACCTCCTCAACATTTACCGTACTTACCTGGTGAATTGAAGGTGGCAGTGGTAGCTAGAGGCTTGCAGGAACGGGAAAACATGCTATTGATCTTGAAATTCCATCTCCTTCGAGCTCATCACAGGATGCAGCAATTTGCGGATCAACATAGGACTGATCGCAACTTGGAAATTGGAGACTTTGTCTATGTGAAGTTGCAACCTTATCGGCAGAACTTTGTGGTGGTTAGGAGTAATCAAAAGTTGGCACCTAAGTTTTTTGGTCCTTACAAGATTGTTGACACATGTGGCAAGGTCGCTTACAAGCTGGATCTTCCTGCTTCTTCTCAGATACACCCAGTGTTCCATGTCTCGCAGTTGAAGCTCGTGGTGGGTAATGTACAGACTTCACAACAGCTACCTTCCTTAGTGCAAGATGTTCTGATCAAGGAGCCATAACGTATTCTGGAAAGGAAGATGGTGAATCGTCAAGGCAAGCTGCCACTAAGGTCTTGGTTAAATGGACGAATGAACCAGCAGATGAAGCCACTTGGGAGTTTCTTTACGACCTGTTGAAGAGGTTTCCTACTTTCAAACCTTGAGGTCAAGGTTTTTCAAAACAGGAGAGATTTGATATGGGAAAAACGGAGGTTTGAGAGAAGGTTCGAGATACGCCACGTCTACAGTGCCACGTCAGAAATAATAAATAAATGTGTTTTGTTTTTTTGTGCTTTAATCACACACAGAAACAATTTTGTTAAAAAATGATTGTATACCGTTGGAGGAATCATTCACAATCTATGAAAAGTTCTTTTTTGTTCTCTCTCTCTAAACGCATTGCTCATATTTGTTTGAGGATTCATTCTTCTTCCGGATTCTCTGCAAGTGAGGTCAGGATCTGTGTTTTATGAACATTGATTCTTTGGGTTTAATTGATTTATGTGGAACTTACGTTTATCCTTATCAGTTTACCATTGTGGATGAAAACATGGATCTTCTTGTTGATCGGATTCATATGGAGAAGCAAAGGGCTCTTGTTCCTCGGATCCTCTTCTCTGTACTCGAACTCCACACCTTTCTCCCTCGACGCGATCCTCGTCCTCTTAGGGAAAAACGTGAAAGGAGGTTATTATTTTGTTTATATATTTGTTGAATTTTAGGGTAATGGTGGTGGCGCTTGAGTTTTTATTTTAAAGTTTTTTACAGGGCTTTTTGCCGCACTTCAATAAATCTAATTTTTCCCAAAACCATGAATTCTTTTTTTCCCTTATAAACATACATCTTTAACAACAAAAAAAATATTAGTACTAGCCCCAGTTCTAACTTCAGCAAAAATTCGGGCTTGGAGAACCAACAAACACCTAATGCACGAACAATTAAATCAAATGGAAGACCGCCCACATTGAAAAATGGATAAATCGATTCGATTTATACAATTAACAACCCAAAACCAGGAAACCCAGTTCGGTAGTGAGCTCGAATTAACTCACGGTATGTGAACAACTCAAGAGAGATAGTGGGCAGAGAGACAAGGAAACTTACCGATATCAAAAGGAAATAATCGGGAAAAGCAAAGGGCTCTTAGATGAACCACTCTTATGCGAAAGACTACTATATAGATGCCTCCTTTAACGTTCTTCAGCCATTGGTCGTACTCTGTTTCCTTTTCTGAATTTTAAGACCAAATACTATATATATATATATATATATATATTGCTATGGTTTGTGATTAATTTTGTTGATGACAAAATTTCATAAATAAATAGTTTGATTTTGATGTATTTTAATAGCAAATTTATTAAAAAATTGTGATTGAATAAAACGTTAGTAAATCAGTTTTAAAATGTGACAAACTTGTTACATATTTCATTTGCAATTTCCAACCATTTTTTTTTGTCATAGACTCATACCAAATAACAACTAGCATTTAGTCACTATATCGTCATAACTTAAGACTCTATAATTTATGACAAGTTCGTAACAAAATTGTGACAATATATTTAGTTACAAAATCATCGCAATTGTTACGGCTGTTATTTCGTTACAATTTTGTCGCTAATTGCGATAAAATTCAGCTACGATTTAAATTGTCACAATATTATGACGAAATAGTTAATAATTTGTGACATAAAAGTTTGGTCACGTTATCGTATCTAAAATGTCACAAATTTGTGACAAAAAAATTCCGTCCCAAACTTTAGTCACAATAACTACATTTTTTTTAGTGTCAGCAGCGTATGGAGCCTGTCAAGCAGTGTGGCTCAGAAACATACTAGACGAAATTGGATTCAGCCAAGAAGAAGGTACCACCCTATTCTGTGATAACAGCTCTACCATAAAGTTGTCAAAGAATCCGGTGTTACATGGACGGAGAAAGCATATTCATGTCAGGTATCACTTTCTACGTGAACTGGTGAATGAGGAATCCATTCAACTTGATTATTGTGCAACGCAAGAACAAATGGCTGATATCATGACTAAGGCAGTAAAACTTGCGATGTTTGAAAAGCTCAGAGGTAGGATGGGTGTGTGTTCTAAGGAATAATAAACTGGAAAAGAGTCATTCCAGTTTAGAGGAGGAATTGAAGAATAAAGCCCTGCAAAATCGGGTCTGCAACTCCGATTTCAGTTTGAATATTTACGTCTTCTATGTTGAATAAGTCCTCCTTGTTTGTAGGAGATGGACTAGCTCAATTCTTAAGTTTGTTTCAATTTTTGTTAGCAGAAGTTTCGGTAGTATGTTGTAGGATCAAGGTCTATATAAAGACCATTTCTTTTTCGTTGAATTTAAAGCAATTTCAGTTCATAACTTTTCTTAAAGTTCGATTAAGCAAAAAGCAACAGTCTCGGGATTCATCTGCACGGCCGTAAAGGTCAGGCATTATCGGTGATTAGGGTTCAAGGAAGAAGATGTGTGCGACACAACTCTTGAAAATAAAGCGCACAAAATACTTTGGGCAATCACTGACCCACGTTTAGTTTGGTTTTTTCCTATCTGTGTGGAGATTGAAAAATAAATATAGTCTTTGTTGAATTAAACATCTCCTAGTTGCCTTTTTCCACGAGATTCTCTCTATATTTTGTCATTAGTGTTTCATATCTTAGTTGCAATGGCATCTTCGTAGTAATTATATATTTGGGTACGTAACAGCAAAACATGATAAGTCTCTCCCCATGACCACACTAATTATTGAATTTTTTTTTCCTGGCCAAACATTAATATCAAATAAAATCCACACCGTTACGTTAAAATAAGATTTATGCAATTATAATCTACCACTACCATTATGAAAGGAAACAAAAGAAAAAAGAACTACCACTTATTTAGAAAACCTTTTAGACATATCTTAGTTGCAATGGCATATTCGTAGTAATTATATATTTGGGTACGTAAGAGCAAAACATGCGATGCAAAGACGACGTACGTGTGAATTGTGATAAGTTGGACCGACCACTCTCCCCATGACCACATTAATTATTGAATTTTTTTTTCCTGGCCAATCATTAATTTGAAATAAAATCCACACAGTCGTTAAAATAAGATTTACGCAATTATAATCTACCACTACCATTATGAAAGGAAACAAAAGAAAAAAGAACAATAATTGGAAAAAGAACAACCACTTATTTAGAAAACCTTTTAGCAAAAAAAGAAACCACATATTTTTTATTTGAACTGGTAAAGCAAGTAAAACGACAGAGCACAAAAAGATAGTTGTTGTTTGATTGATCGTTGTCTATTTAAGTTTGTTTTCTCAGTGTTCTTTTCTAATTTTTTATATTATGTGTTTGAGGTGGGTGAACAAATAACTGAGAAAAAAGACAAAAACAAAGATGGTAGTCAGATGTAAGGGTATTCATATTTAATAATATATTATTTTATTTTAGAGCAATTGATTAAAATAGCATGCTTAAAAACTTTTGTTCTAAATTTAGCATTATTAGTTAAAAATGATAATACTCCTTGTTAAAATGACTAAATGGTAAAATCATAATAAAGATGGTAGTCAGATGTTAACACGTTTTGAACATTATATTTTTTTTGCATTCGCATAATCATATGGCATTTTATTAAATAACATGCTCTAGGTAAAATAGTAGCACCAAGTTACATGTAATTTTAAATTATGCCTGTCATTCAAAAATAAAAACATCATATTTTAACCCCAAAAAACATCATATCACACATTAAGATGAATAATTTTTTATAGCGACATATAGGAACTATTCAACACATAAACTGGAAGTGGGTGAAGAGATATGGCATCTCAAAGATAAAATCCGTCGGAGCTTTACACATTGACGCTTTTTGGTTTGGTATAAATGGATATTAATTTAATTGTTTTTTCTTTTTCCTTTCTTTTTGGGTCTGAAATCGTCCTTTATTAAATCTTTTAGCCCTCGGAGTACGATCATAAGAAGTGACAGCATGTTTTGCCAGGAAATCTATAACGCCCGACCGGCCCTACTTGTAGGCCCACGTCCTTTCTCGGCATGTGGGTTCCACCCTTGTCCAACGGCCGGTGCGTTAATCCGAGAGGCTAGTAAGTCTTGTTTATTGACCCTACGAATCACCACGTGATCTTTTCCCGTGTTTTGTCCTCACTCGCACGGTACCGCGAATCACTTCCCGGTAGATCACCTATCCTTAAATTGCTCCAGCTCAAGCACGCTTAATTCTAAAGTTCTCTTTGGACAAGTGACTGAAAAGATAAGTGCACTTTGAGGACATAGATAGCCAAATCAATTCTTATAAGCTTCTCCGCATATAACAGAAATCGGGATGTTACAATCAGCCTCACTCACAGTGCGCAACGTCCTCGTTGCGCACCAGGACCGTTACCCTTGACGGTGTGAGCCCACATGACTCCACACTCGTTTTTGGGTTCGGCTCTGATATCACTTATAACGCCCCGACCGCCCCGTTCGTGGGCCCCCACGCCCTCTCTCGGCTCGTGGGCCCCACCCTTGTCCGGTGGCCGGTACGCTAACCCGAGAGGCTAGCAAGTCTTGTTTACTGACCCTACAAATCATCTTGTTTTGTCCTCACTCGCACGGTACCGCGAATCACTTCCCGGTAGGTCACTCATCCTTAAATTGCTCCAGCTCAAACACGCTTAACTCTGAAGTTCTTTCTAGACAAATGACTGAAAATATAAGTGCATTTTGGTGACATAGATAGTCAAATTAATTCTTGTAAGCTCTCCGCATATATCAGAAATCGAGATGTTACAAAATCAGTTTTACACGCACTTACGCTTTTTCCTAAAAATAATGTTTGATCGTCTAATTAACAATCAAAATTTTGTCTAAACAATTTAGGAAACAATCTAGGATGAAACTTAAATCATCTTAGAAAAATACACTCTTATATACATCACTTTATTATTTCATTTTTTTCTTTGAGCCCTTTTTTAAAACGTCAGTCACTTTACTACTTTAATAAAGGGTTTAAATAATAATTTTTGGTAGATATCAGAAATTCTAATATTACTATATTAAGGTTATAGTTTTATAAAATACCAAGACATAAAATGCATGAACGTTCTATACAAACAAATATTAGTATATTTTTCAGTTTTGAACAAAGGAAAAATTTGAAGTAGTGTTTTGTAATAACAGGGAGGAGAAACATTACCATCACCGCCGGTCCTTGCTTAAAACATCCAATGTGTAGAATTCAAGAGAATTGGTTGACTTTATTGATCGATTATCAAAGATATTTAATTATTTATACAATAAGTATGTCGGCCTATTTGCCTTAGAACATCCCAATTGGAAGTCTCTCAATGACTTTCTTAACAATAAAATAAAGAATAAAAGAAAAAAATAGGAAAGAGAGTGAGAATTGGTTCTCATAGAGAGATTTTGAGAAACCCATAAAAAACTCTTGGGACACTTGTTTCTTAATGAGTGGTTCAATTCTTTTACAAAAATAAAATTTAATTCTATAATTAAATTGTATTTAAATATTAATATTAAATTGTTCAGAATCTCCCTTGAGTATCTCGACCGATAGAGATGCTCTTAGAACTTATCTTTACGAACTAACTTTACATAGGATATATCCTAATCATATAAGACTTATATTGTGACTTATCTCTAAAATATACAATCGTATAAACCACTTGATACTTTTTTTTTGAGAAAAGGCTTTCAATTAAAATGCAAAATAAAGATTACAAGGCTATGATTTTGAAAGTCATACAATGTGAAAAAGTAGTATGAGAGAAGAAGAATTAAGCATACATTTAGATACCATTTATGTGGAATAGAAGCTAAAGAAAAAGAGGGTAGGAGATGATTCCTAGTTCGGGTTTCCACGACCGTTACAGCCTCCACGTCCCCGATTTCGACGACCACACCTACCATTGTTCATTGTATTTCTTGTATCTTTTGAGATGGTTTGAAAAGGCTTCCTCCTCGGGATTTCTGAGCAAGGACATCAATGGACTCATAGCCTGATACATCAAACATTCCATAACCTGACCTATTCCCAACTTGCTTATTACAAAAAGCCGCCCATGGAGTTCAAATAAGCGGTTCATTAACAAAAAAAAAAAGAATGAAGCTACATTTTTAAAAAATAAATTAAAAGCCGTATACATCCTCCCGATTTGAGATCAAAGCATCTAATATGATTCTATCGTGATTCGATCATGTGATCTTTAGATTTTTGTCACTTGATACATTTAAATTTATTTGCTTTAAACCTCCAATATATTAGGAGATTAATTACCATTTTAGTCAAAACTCTTCATGATATACTTGAAAACAAATACATTTAGAGAGATAATTTCATAGTCATAAAGAAATACCGACACATGTGGTTTTTTTATCTGTTCACGAGGATCATAACCAAACCCACCGATGAAAAATAATCGTGTGATAAGAGATTCATGTGGACTATCTATCCCAGTTACGTATTATTCATCAACCTACTGCATAATAAGAGGTGTAAACCCTTCTTACGTAGTTGTTTTGCAATTGGTCGCCTTAGATTTGATTTTATCTCAGACTCAATTAAATCACATCACATGCAACAACTACTAAGGGTCCCAACTCCCAAAACAGAAAAAACATGCTAGTATACTACTACTCTAGTCTAGTCTATAAATAATACACACAAACACAACAAGGCTATTTCATTATTCATAAACCAATCACAAATAACGAAATGAAAATGAAGTTCTGTTCACGACCAACGTTTCTTATTATACTCTCACTTATCTATCTTATCACAATCCCACGAGTCTACTCATCATCACTGGCACTCTCTCTGCCGGAGCATTTCCTCCGATGTCTCAACAGTCAGCCGGCCGACCACGACAGTCCCAACTCCGGAACCGCCGTGATCCCCACAAACTCAACTTTCTCCACAAATCTGATGAGCGGCGTCAGAAACCTCCGGTTCGCTTCAGCCTCCACCAGAAAACCAGAAGCCATCGTCGCCGCCGTCACCGAAACCCACATCAGAGCAACAATCTCCTGCTGCAAACTCCTGAACCTCGAGCTTAGAATCCGCAGCGGCGGCCACGACTACGAAGGCTTCTCCTACACCTCCCCCGTGCCGTTCGTAATCTTAGACATGTACAATTTCCACAAAATCGACATTAACATGACCGACGAGACCGTGTGGATCCAAGCCGGAGCCTCACTAGGCGAGCTTTACTACAACATTGCAAGCAAAAGCAAAGTCCACGCCTTTCCCGCCGGAGTTTGTCCTAAAGTCGGCGCCGGAGGGCATTTCAGCGGCGGAGGATTCGGGAATCTCATGAGGAAATACGGTTTATCGATTGATCATATAATCGACGCGCAAATCATGGACGCGAACGGGAGAGTCTACCGCGACCGGCGTTCTATGGGAGAAGACGTGTTTTGGGCGATTCGCGGCGGAGGTGGCGGGAGCTACGGCGTGATTCTTGCGTGGAAGATTAAGCTCATTAGGGTTCCGGAGAAAGTCACCGTTTTTAAACTTGATAGAACGGTGAGAGAAGGCGCCGTCGATTTGGTCTGGAAATGGCAGCAAGTGGCGCCGCTTATCGACAGAGATCTGTTTATCCGGTTAGAGATTAAACCGATTAACCGGAAAATATCAAAAGGGAAGACGATTAAGGTTTCTTTCATCGGAATGTTTCTTGGTTTGCCGGAGAGACTTCTAAACATAACGAAACAGAGTTTCCCCGAGCTACACTTGACGAAATCGGACTGTATGGTGAAGAAATGGATCGAATCGACGGTTTTCTGGGCGAATTACCCAGAAAAAGGACCGATTCAGCTTCTTCTCAAAAGAATATCGACGAACGAATACTACTGGAAACGAACTTCCGATTTCGTTCAGACTCCGATCTCAAAACAGGGTCTCGCGACGATATTCCAGACAATGATCGATCATTCGCCGCTCCCACGGCGAGTTTGGATGCAGTGGAATCCATGGGGAGGGAAAATGGCTGAGATTGCGTCTGATGCGACGGCGTTTGTGCACAGAGCAGGTAACATCTTCATGATAGAGCATTTCATGAATTGGTATAGACCTGGAGATGAGCTCGAGGAGCAGTTCTTGGCGATCGCGAGAAGCTTTAAAGAAGCGATGGCTCCGTATGTTTCGAAGAATCCGAGAGAGGCTTTCTTTAATTACAGAGACGTCGATATCGGAATCACGACGCCAGGATATAACGCGACGTACGAAGGAGCTAAGGTTTATGGGGATAGTTATTTCAAAGGGAATTACTTGAGATTGGTTAAAGTCAAAGCCCTGTTCGACCGGACTAATTTTTTCCGGTCTCAGCAGGGGATTCCGGTTCTTGCTTAGTTGGTGCAGTGGGTGAGTTGTTGGATTTTATTTGTACTGTGGGTCTCTGTGGGTATTACAAAAGTTGATATCAAATTGGGGATGAATCTATTGGATTGGAGATTCATCGGATGTGTTCTTTTGGTGTTTGGTTAATAATTTGTGTTAAGTAATGGTTTATTCCATCTCTGGATGTAATTTCAAATCTATAATAAATGGAAATAATTTCTTGTGTTAATATGCAAATCTCTAGTGATGAGTTCAAGTGTTCAACGATGTACACAAAATTTTCAGCCAATTGGTCTAAAATTGTGGTTATTTACGTTTTGTTTTTAGTTTATATTTCTAAATGAGTGTATTGACAGTTCGGGCATTTTTCTACTTAAAAAGCAATATGCCAAAGACTTTTTAAAAATAACATGTAAAGTTTATATTTTCTTGGTTAAGCGTACGGTTTATATTATTTGATCTACAGTATGTGATTTTTTTTTTTTTGTTAATCTCTAATATGTAACTTTTTTTCAAGTAAAAACAAAACTCATATTTGCCTTTATCCATATGAACAAAGTCATTGGTCCATTGCGAAAAGTGTATTTAAGAAATCTTGGCGCAGAGTCGCAGAGTCACAGGACATGGGTTGAGTTGTTTCCAATAATTGTAATGCGTCCTAGATTTCATCAACTGTTTGTAACTATGATATCGACTAGTCCAAACTGGTCCGACTTTGTGATATGGTTAGTTACAATTTATAGTCCAATATTATACACGTGGGAAAAATTTCAAAGACTTTCTCACCACAATTTGGAGATAACTATACAATTCAAATTATTCAAATCGAACCGTAGTTCATAAACTAATGATAATTTCTATTTAATCGACAAAATTAATCAGCCACTAAGATGTAGCTCAATTACGGTCGATATATATTACTATACTGTAGACACCCGATTTTTAGAATATACATTTCACTCATATGCCAAGGAAGCATATATAGGGTGTTGCTTACTGTCTTACTTTGGTGGTGTGTAGGGCCCGGTTCGTTTGTGAATCTAGGTGCCGCATCTAGAAAATGCATATAGACTCAGTATTTAGACGCAACATCCAGACGCAGCATCCAGACGCAATTCGTTTATGTGTTTAGTTTTTGTATCTAGAAATTACATCTGGATGCAGTTATGTTTGTTTGCATATTTTATTTGGATGCATTTTAAAACCAAATGACCAAAAATGACATGTTTTATGTTTATAACAATTTGTTTAATCTAGAGTATATTTACAACTAAATAATTATCAAATTAATATTTAAATAACTTATAAAATCGATTTAATGAAATAATTATATTTTAAAATATTTTTTTTTTAAAACTTTCAATAACAATAAATAAACGTTTTAATGCAGTAAAAAACAAAATAAATCTTTTTTTTGATGAAATGTGAAATTTATTGATTAATAGATTTACAAAAAGAACGCTTATTAAAAAACCTAAAATAGAAAACTAGAAGAAATAATATACAAGGAAATGGCTGTGATAAAATCTAAAAAATATTGTTATACATAATTTTTTTTTTTAAATAATACATAAAAAATAATCTAAAAACACATTACTAACAAACATTTTTATTACAAAACCGCTTTTTTACGGTTTTGGTGGGAAACCACATTTTTACGATTTTGGCAAAAAAATCATTTTTTGCGGTTTTAGCGGAAAACTGCTATTTTGCGATTTTGGCGGGAAACCGCTATTTTACGGTTTTGGTGAGAAACTGTTATTTTGCGGTTTTGGTGGGAAACCGCTATTTTACGGTTTTGCAAGAAACCGTTTTTGCGGTTTTGGCAGGAAACCGCTATTTTGCAATTTTTGTGGGAAACTGGTTTTTTGCGGTTTTGGCGGGAAACCGCTATTTTGCGATTTTCGTGGGAAACCAATTTTTGCGGTTTTGGCGGAAAACAAGTTTTTTGCGGTTTTGGCGGGAAACCGCTATTTTGCGGTTTTGGTGAGAAACCACTATTTTGCGGTTTTGGCGGGAAACCGTTATTTTGCGGTATTGGCAAGAAACCGCTATTTTGTTGTTTTGGCGGGAAACCGTTATTTTGCGGTTTTGGCGGGAAACCGTTATTTTGGGTTTTGGCGGGAAACCACTTTTGCGGTTTTGGCGAAAAACCGCTATTTTGCGGTTTTGGCAGAAAATCGTTATTTTGTGGTTTTGGCAGAAAATCGCTTTTTGCGTTTTTGGCAGGAAACTGTTTTTTTGCGGTTTTGGCGGAAAACCGCTAATTTGCGCTTTTTGCGGGAAACCGCTATTTTGCGGTTTTGGCGAAAACCCACTTTTTGCGGTTTTGGCAGAAAACTATTTTTGCGGTTTTGGTGGGAAACCACTATTTTGCGGTTGTGGTGGAAAACCGCTATTTTGCAGTTTTGGCGGGAAACCGCTATTTTGTGGTTTTGACGTAAAACCGCTATTTTGCGGTTTTGGTGGAAAACCGCTATTTTGCGGTTTTGGTGGGAAACTGATTTTTTGGAGTTTTGGCGGGAAACCGCTATTTTGAAATTTTTATAGGAAAACTCTATTTTGAAATTTTGGTGGGAAACTGCTTTTTGCAGTTTTGGCAGGAAACCGCTATTTTGAAGTTTTTACAGGAAAACTCTATTTTGCGGTTTTGGTGGGAACCCGCTATTTTGCGGGAAACCTCTATTTTGAAGTTTTTATGAAAAAACTCTATTTTGCGGTTTTGACAAGAAACGCTATTTTATAGTTTTAGTGGAATTTTGTGATTTCGTTATAATGACGTAATTTTTTTTCATGAAAATAATAAAATATAAATAATTTAAATTTTAGTTTTTGGTGGGATCAATATTTTAAATTTTATTGTAAATGAGAGTATTTTAGACTTTTGTAATTTTGGATGCACTTTAATGCATCCAAACTCTAGTTTTAAGTGCATCCAAAATATCCAATTTTTTTGGATGCATTTAATTTTGCATCCAGTTTTTACATCCATATGCACTTTTTTTTTTTGACAAAAATGAACTGCATCTCATATCTGCATCTAGACGCAATTGTTGTATGAACCTACGAACATGGCCTAGATCTTTTGATTTTACTCATTAATGGTTTTGCATCCATCAGAACCGCGCCATAGTTTTTAGAGATCGCAAACAAAATATTAGTTGTGGTTTTTCTTGATAAAATGTCATAGAAAAATACCAATATGTCCCTTAATAAGATAAAATTATAATATGTCTTAACTAAAAATGTTTAATTAATACCAGAAGAATGAGTTTGACGCAAACCTCCATCATCCATGTAGATATCTCTATTTTTCTTAATTGTTTCTTGGTTTTTTTTTTTTTTTTTTTTTTTTTTTTTTTTTTTTTTTTTTTTTTTTTTTTTTTGTCAACTTCTTAATTGTTTCTTCTTATTTGAGATCCTTCTATATCATTTATGAACTTTAAGAACTCCTTATTGGTTCATTCCTCAGATTTACGAATAAAAGATGGAGACGACTTCGAAAATGAATAGCGAGAAATAATATAAGCTTGAACAACATGTGAAGTTACTCTACTAGTCTGCATCTAAAAACAAATGGTGATAAATGCTAACAGTTGGTCTTGTCCACCATAGAACAAAAATATATATATACACAAAACACAAATTATAATCAAAAAACATATATGGAAATCACAATACATGTTTAGTACACAAGTGTAGTCCACAATACATGGAAATCACCTATTTCTTCATTGTGAGTTTAGTACACAAGTGTGGAATAAGGTTCTGTCAAAGCTTGGTCACGGACTGTACATGTTCCCAAATTGGCCTGATTTCATTGGATGGTTATCGGTAAGAACTCCTCCATCTCCAAATTTTTTTAAATGCATAGCAGCACAAGTAACGATTTACTCGATATGGAGGAAGAGGAACACACGTCTTCACGAAGGCACATCATCTACTCCGGAAGCTATGTTAAAAAGTATCGACCGCCAGTGAGGGATATTCTTTTGGCTCGGCTCCGTAGAAAACCGTCGAACTTGTTGTCAACATGGTTTACATATGACTAGCATATCTATGTATTAGCTTTCTCTCTTACTTTGGGTTTTTTTTTGCAATTTTCTTTTTAGATCCAAATTAAGCTGTTTGCATCGTCAAAGTCTGTAAGGAACTTGTAACATCCCAAATTCAATTTGGGGTTGAAATTGATTAATTAAAAGTTGGGGGGGATTAAATCCATGTAAATCAATTTTTCTGGTTGGGTTTAATTGATAATTTTGGAAGTTTGGGGCCAATTGAGAATTCGCAGAATTATGTGTTAAATTGATCAATTGGAAAGTTGTTCGGATGGACAATTCTGATAAATTCAAAAGTTTCGGGGTCAACTTGCGGAGGATCAGAAACTGAAGGACTTAAGCTCAATTTTCTTAAACTGGAAAACCCTACGCGACGTCTTCTTATTTCTCATGCCTCACGTTTCACAGCGTCACACGAAAGCTCCAGCTGGGTTGGTGAGTTTGTGAGCCGGTGATCGAAAGAAAGTGAGTTGACGCCGGCGAGGAGTGTTGTCTCGGCAAGGGAGGAGGTGAGATCAATTCGGGAACGGCGGAACGTATCACCACCACGGTAAGGTTCTCCTCCTCTCTCTGTTGTTGGCCAAGGGTGAGTCTCGTGTGTCGAGGGTTGGGTTGGTGATCGGCGACGATGGTGGTGACGGGAGGATCAAGTGACGTGATGTCGCAATCGTTGTCGACACGTGAGGGTGAGCTTGACGATGGCTGTTGTTGGATCGCGTGTGCGTGGCTCCCGTGATGGCGAACTCCCTCCGGTGGTGGCCGTTTAGATCACCCCCTATAATTGATGTGATTTCGTGATTATACGCCGTTTACGATCTCTGGGGGTCTAGATCGAGTGTTTCATGAGATGTTTGATTTATTCGGTATTTTCGTGATAATCTATATTAATTATCTTAATTATTTGTTAGCCTGTAGATGGGAGGATTGTCTCACTTAGTATTTATCGAAATACTTATGCATCTCTTATGTTTTAATTGATGCAGGAAAAGAAAAAGTGTGACCGTGGGATCAGGGCGAGGAAGAGGGGGTGATCTAGACTTGTCGTTTATTTGGTGATTTTATTTAATAATTTATGATCATGGTTATTCGGATTTTTAATCTTGAACCGGGAATTAATTTGTGAGGTTTAATTATTATTATTTATGGGATTTTAATGATTATTCGCAGAAAAAAAAAA
>PKMM01050834.1:2020633-2039949 GCA_002933915.1 Eutrema heterophyllum | reverse complement strand
CGGTCGAACTCGACTCGCCCTCGGTGACAGTCCAGATGCGCTCTGAACTTCCCGAGCCAATCCATGCCCAAGATGACATCGTACAGCTCCACTGAGCAGATAATCAAATCGGCAGGCATGGACTCTCCTGCTACCTGAACATCCACGTCTCGCACCCGACCGTGAATTCTCAGGAGCTTCCCTCCGGCAACCTCCACGAAACCCAAACTCACACCGGGCTCGCTTCGAAGATTAGCCTTCTCGGCCAACTCCGGGGAAACGAAGCAATGCGATGCTCCCGTGTCAAACAGCACATGACACTCTACACCCCCAACACACAAGGTCCCTGCACATATACATGTGCCGAGAACCTTAACACCCCGACAAGCACGACATTCCCCAACACAGAATTAAACTTAGATGAGTCTAAGAAAATACTTGTGATCGGCCTGGAACTCGACTCTCCGGACTCGGTGATGGAGTACACTCGAGGCGCTGCTGCCACCTGCCTGATGGGCTGCACCACCGTGGTCTCACTCTGCCGCAACTGGGGACACTGAGGCTTGATGTGCCCCGCCTCCTTGCAGTGATAGCACACTCGAGGATCCACTCGCACTCCGCCCTTCTGAGGACAGCTCGCCACTCGGTGATCCATGCTCCCACATCCAAAGCAACCCGGACCACCCCGACTACCTCTCGAAGCGCTCTCCCGCTTCCGCTTCTGTCCTTGCATCTGCTTACCACTTCTGCTCGGACCGGACTGCTGCTGCACAGGTCTCGCCTGAAAACTCGGTGTAACCGCTACCACCTCGTCTTTCAGACCCTCCTCAAGCAAAGCTGCAGTCTCAACCAACTCATCAACCGTGCAAAAAGCCCTCACCATGCAACGGTTCCTCAAGTCAACCCAAAGACCCATCAGAAATCTCCGCACATGGGCCGACTCACTCTCAACTGCTCGTCTAACATAAGACCCAAGCCGGTTGAACTCCACCTCATACTCGCGTACCGACCGATCCCCCTGAGTCAAACTCGCAAGCCTCGACTCTAACCGGTTGAACGCCTCCTGAGGGAAGTACTTGGAGTTAAACTCCTCCACAAAATCCGCCCAAGCCATCACGGCCTGAACTCTCCGTGCTGCCACACCCCTCCACCAGAGATGCGCAACACCCTCCAGATAATGGACCGCAATGTCCACTTGGTATCCCGCGGGACACCTACTCGAGGGGAAATTCCTCTCTACCCTCCTCAGCCACGCATCAGCGTCCTCAGGATTAGCACCTCTACATCTGCTCCATCATCCTAAGGTAGGATGGGAGTTCCTCAGCAACCGCAGCTGCCACCTGATGCTAAGCCTCCACAACTACCGGAACCACAGGATCCTGAGCCGGTACCCTCTCTAGTAACCGCTCCAACAACCTCGTCAAAAGATCCGCTATGCGATCATCTCAGGCCCGAGCATCACCCGCTGCTACACCCGCAGCACCCGCTGGAACACCAGCCACACTGGCGCTCACGCCAGCCCCAACGGCACTCACACCGGCCACACCCTCAGACCCAACCTGACTCGCACGCGACTCCTCGACCTACTCCTCCGGCACACGGCCACGACCCCTACCACGGCCACGACCTCTACCACGCCCTCTAGCCATCTGCATACGTGGAGAAGCACAAGTTAAGAAAACTAAAAACAATCATCACAATAAAGATACTCACCGTGGAATCTCGCAAGGCTCGAAGAGGATGATTCTAAGACCCCCACACAACACCCAATTTATTCTAGAACCACCTAGGCTCCTAGAACCGTATGGGCACTGATACCAACTGAAACGACCGTACTTTTTTTTTTTTTCATTTAAACTTCTGGAAATAATTAAACAATACAAGAACAAGTTCTACAGCTTACACACGCTAACAGTTCTATAACAGCAAAAGCAACAACAACAACAACAACAAAAACTCCGAGTCCTAGTCATCCCCTCTTCACTGCCTCGATTCCACGATCACGCCTTATCTTTACCTGCATCGACAAAAGTGATGCATCAACATTTGGCTAACCAAACGCTGAGTGAGATTGATCCTCCCAACAACAGGCTACCAACAAGCACAACAATCAGCAATTAACAACACGAAGAATTAATTAACACCCATTAAAACTCCCAGCACAATTCAAACCAACGCCTAGCAATTCTACTCCAAGAAAAGCTAAACACACAACCTGAAAGGTAAACACACAACAAGCTTTCAAGGCACATCCTGGGACTGGTATCGACCGATACCGGCTGGTATCGATCGATACTAACACAACACGCGTCTAACGACAAAGGACTGGTATCGATCGATACTGAAACAACACCTGGTATCGATCGATGCTAAAACAACTCGAGTCTAACGACAAGGGACTGGTATCGATCGATACTGAAACAACACATGGTATCGATCGATGCTAAAACAACTCGAGTCTAACGACAAGGGACTGGTATCGATCGATACACCCATGGTATCGATCGATACTCCCTTGCGACTCCCAACCTTCACGAAATCTAAACCCAAAAATTGCCAAGACAAAGCCCCAAACTCATCAATCAAGCTTAACAAAGCACCACACAAGCTTAATTGCTAACCTTTGGTCACAACTCACCTTAGATAGGATGGATCTAGCTCTAGAAGACCTCCCTCTCTTCCCCCTTAGCTCACGCCAAACCACGCTCTTCCAACCTCTTCTTCAAGCTTCTCTCCAAGCTCAAACTCTCTTGATCTCGCAAGATCCAAGCTTCACCAAGCTCTTCTTTCCCTTCCTCTCTCTCTCTCTCTCTCTCTCCAATTCTGATTTTTTTTTTCCCAAAAGAATGGTTTTAACCCCCGTAAGAAGAGAAGAGGAAGAAGACAATAAGGAAACCCCGACTGGTATCGATCGATACAGGCCAGTATCGATCGATACTACCCCCGGAACAAACCCGAATTAATTATTTCCCCCAATAATCAATTCTTCCGGAACGCGAGCGTTACAGACACGATCAGTTCTATGCCAATCGGTCTGCGATTCGTATTCCCACTTTTCAGAGGAATGACTTTGAGCTGAAGCCTGCATACTACACACTTGTGGGTCGGCACCCTTTTCATGGTCTTTCTCATGAGCATCCCATGGATCACATTGAGAGGTTCGAGGATTTTGTCACTAGCATCAAATACAATGGAGTGCCCAATGAGTTCCTTTTCTGTAAGCTTTTCCCATATTCTCTTGGTAGGGATGCAACTTACTGGCTGAAACAGTTGCCACCTGGATCACTGACTACTTGGAAGGAGACTAAGAACGCATTCCTAAACAATTTTTATGATGATGCGAGATCCGAAGAGCTCAGGAACAAGATCTCCCAGTTTTCTCAGGGAACGACTGAGGCATTTAAGGCTGCTTGGATCAGATTTAGGTCGTATCAGAGGGACTGTCCACATCATGGGTTCACTAAGGTTCAGTTGCTGGGTATTTTCTTCAGAGGAATCGATTGGAGGTATCAGATTGCTCTGGACGCTGCGAGTAATGGGAACTTCAACACCATGTATCCAGACGATGCTTATGTGCTGATTGAGAACTTGGCGTCTAGCAATAGCACCAAGAATGCATGGATGGATCGCAGATTGCTGAGGTTCAAGCTAAGCTGGATTCAGTGCACAATCTTTTGATGGGAAAGACGAAGAAGGCTTTTCATTTTGCTGATAAGGATGAAGTGGAAGATGTTAACTACATAGGTTGTGCTGGTTTTCAAAGTCAGAGATATCAATACCAGCAAAACAACAACCGAAACTTCACCAACGATTACCAGCCTATTCCTCCCAAATCTCCATAGAGCAAGGTTGAGTCTATGATTACCAGGCTAGACATAGGCTAGGACTAGATAGGATGGGAGTTTGAGGATAAAGAAAAGAAAGAGAAGGTATAAATGGGAAGATATTGGGAAAAGAAATAGGGGATAAGCAAAATTTGAAATGGTTGGCAAGAAAAGTGTTGAAAAAGCTCTAAGTATCGAAAGAAAATAGTCTATAGTTTTAAAAGAAAAGAAAAAGAGCCGAAAACGACTAAGGTACAAGAAAATGAGAAAAGAGAGACTAGAAAAAGTAAAAGAAGGGCTAAGTGAGTAAAAATGTTGTAAGCCAAGCCATTTGGAGAAAAAGGAAATCCCCTAGGTGCTTAAGTGAAGAGAAAAAGTGAGACCATGTGAGTAATGAAGGCTAATGGCCTTGTGAAAAAGGGTAGCTTAGGAAGGGTCATCATTCGGGCTTAGAGATTAGGAGTTAAGATCGATAGGAGGCATTGGGTAGATGGAAGTCATCCTTGTATGCATTCATTGGGCTTTACTCTTAGCATTTTGTATTAGTTGATTCCTTTTGAGAGATCCCTTTGCATTGAAGAAACCCCATTCATTTGAGATCATTTTTATCTCAAAACCTTCCACCATGGCCAAATGAATTCACTTGACTTGCATAAGCATGATTCACTCGAAACAATTTAACGAATGTCAAAGGATTGGATGAGGGGAAGGCATGTGTAGGTTGAGAATTGGGTTTGATTCATGTAGGGAAGGGATATGGCTAGCTCCTTTCGAGTAGACTTGTTTGATCGCATCTTAGAGCTAGCAACTTGGACATTGAGCTTGATTTCTTTTTATGATACTTGTGGATTTGAGCTCCCGCTTTCAAACCTCTCTCCCTACTTGCTCGTGTTTGTTCGCTTGAGGACAAGCAAAATAGTAAGTTTGGGGGAGTTGATATTGTCATAAATTGCATCATCTATGCATTCATTTATCTTAAGTTTTACTTCTTTTGCATATGTCGCATAGCATTTTCTTGGTGTTTTAATCTTGATTAGGGTTTAAGGTGTTTTGCATTAGGTCCTAGTGAGTCTTGCATGTTTTGGAGTCTTTTCTAGGTATTTGGAGACATCTTAGAGGGGATTGGAGACTTTGGAACCAAGCGTGATCGGATTTGAAGCAAGAGGAAGTGGCCAAGGCAGAAATGGTGTTTCCAGGAGACAGCGCCGACCCATCCTGGGTCGGTATGGTGGGTCGGTATTGGGACAGAAGCTTATGCTGATCCACACTCAAATTCGTACCGCCTCAGAACCGACCGGCACACTCAGCCGGATTGAAGACAATTCACTCGGCAATCCTTTCCCTTGCCCCGCACCGACTGAGCGGCACACTGGATCGGTATTGGAGCAGAGACTTGTGCCGACCTGAAGAAGCTCTCCCGTACCGGTCTGGAATGAAGCGGCATAATCCCTCAAGGAAATTAGTACCGACCGACTTTGGGTCGGTACTACCGAGCGGCACTAAATGGCGATTACTCCGAATGAATTCCAGCCGGCTAAAACTCATCACGCACACAGATCCAGCACGTCCCGCGCACGAACCGGCAAGCCTCGCATCGGCAACCTCACGATGAAGATTAGTACCGACCCGTTCTGGGCCGGTACTACCAGCCGGCACTAAATCCAGCACACGCACAGATCAATTCTTGTCGGCTTAAACTCATCCCGTATGCAACCCAGCACGTTCCGCATCGACCCGATCTCATTTTGAATTAGTGCCGAGCACAATTCAAACCAACGCCTAGCAATTGGTGGAGAATGAAACATCAACCCAGCCGGCTAAACCAGCATCCAGCTTCCATCCCACCAGCAACGAAGATTAGTGCCGAGTAGTTTGTACCGACCCAGGATCGGTCGGTACAAACTTTCTGCTGAATTTCGACCCGGACCCGACCGGGTCAATACCCGGTTTGTTCCGGGTTGACCCGGTTCGCACTATTCACTATAAATACCAAAAAAACCTAACTTTTATTTTTATGTCTTTTTCTCTTGCTAAAACCTCTCTAAGTGTGTTCTAAGTGATTTGTAAGAGACATCTTCTTGATTTATGCAATTTAAGCTTTCAATCATTTGATCTCTATCTTCTACCTCTTCTTTCTTAACCATCTAATCATATAATCATGGGATTTAACATGTTCTTCATAGGATTTGTTGGACCCATCATGATTAGTGAGTAGTCTCTTAGGATCTAGGGATGGGTTAGGATTAGGTGATTTCCATGGATGATTTGTGATGCTTAGGGATAGATAATTAGTTTCCTACTCTTATGGAGAGTGTTTAATTCTTGATTGTGCTTGAGAAAGTCAAACTTGATCTTAAGGCATTTCCCACCCATAAGGTGTTCGATGAAATGCCTAAGAGAGCTTTCTAAGAGAAATAACCTTCTTAGCCTAAGAGATTAGTTGTCTAAGGGATTATTTAGGTGATCTTGATTAATGAATTTAATGCTTGCTAATTAAGAGTCCACAAATGAGAATTTGATCTTGGATTAGTGATTAGTACCTTGAGAGAGGATTAGTCATAATTAGGATCTTAACCTTAGAAATAAATCTTGATTGTGTATGAGCATCATGAATTAGACTTGGAATAGCCTATATCCAATTACCTCATCCTTGGATTCGCTTTCATTATTTGAATTCACATTTTGCTTAGTTTGTTTCATCTTGTTCGTTTGCTTAATCTTGTTAGGGTGTTAGTAAAACTCAACAATTCACGTATTTAGCTTAACTTAATTAGTTCCTTGCATTCTTTGTGCATCGAAATCTTACCCATTTGGATTCGATATCTCATATACTACATCGTATATTGAGTTATTGATACCTCAAAAGACTTGCAAAAGTCTTAGTATCATCGAGGCACTTTGTCCTACCGAGAGTATTCGAGCCGAAGGAAACCTTACCATTGCCGAGAATTTAGCCGAGAGAAATCTTGCCGAGAGATTTCTAGCCGAGAGTCTTGCCGAGAAGAACTTTACTTTAGCCGAGAAGAACTTTGCTGAATTAGGAGACGAATAGAACGATCACATCACCAAGGGAGGTAATTCTCATCGACAAGTCACATATTTTAAAGCTAATGGTCGAGATGGTTTGCTAGTAAACAACCCAGGTTTGGATTTGCTTCACAACAAGCTTCTCGTAGCCGAGGAAGACCGAGCTGAGCAAGAAGAGAAGAAGGAGGCTAAGGAAGATCAAGAACTTGAAGATGAAGACTCTTCTGACTTTGAGGATACAAGAGAAGACTTCTACAACACTCATCACGTGAAAAACACGCTTGCACCAGAATCATCCTCAAAGAACATGCATGCATCGTCTCGGACTGTGATATTCTCATATTTTACTTATTCTAGCATGCATATTAGTTAGGAGTTTGATGTGATTTGCATACTTATCATAGTTCTATCTCGCATTTTAGTCTTCCTTAGGAACTAGGATGTTGTGCATTAGGTCCTAGCGTATCTCGCATGTTTTGGAGTCTTTTCTAGGTACTTGGAAGCACTTTGGAAGGATTGGAAGTCACCAAGCCAAGCTGGATCGGAGTTGGGTACAAGAAGAGATGGCCAAGGCAAAACAGCAAGAAGGAGAGGAGTACGCCGACCCATCCTGGATCGGTATGATGGGTCGGTATGAAGACAGAAGCTCATACCGATCCACAACACTTTTTACACCGACCCAGAATCGATCGGTGTACCCTCCCAGAACTCCGAGATTTCGAACGGCACGTCTCCAAGTGATTTACACCGACCGATCCTGGATCGGTGTGATGGACCGGTACGAAGACAGAAGCTAACACCGATCCAAGAACTCTCCCATACCGGTCCAGAACCAAGCGGCACAAGGCACAGAAAGATTAGTGCCGACCCATCCTGGGTCGGTACTAACCAACCGGCACTAAATCCAGCACACGCACAATCGATCTCTGCCGGCTAAAAACCTTCCCGCGTGCGACCCAACTTCATTTTGGCCGGCTAAACCTGCACCAGAGTCAAGCGGCATTAAAGCACAGGAAAATTAGTACCGACCCATCCTGGGTCGGTACTAATCAGGCGGCACTAATCTCTCCCGGTTAAAAACCATACCGCGCACGATCCAGCACGTCCCACGTTCGACCAGACGTCATTTATGCCGGCTAACTCCGCATCCAGCTCGACCGACCTGCACAAGGACGATTAGTGCCGACCCATCCTGGGTCGGTACTAATCACACGGCACTAAGCTCCAGCAATCCGATCGTCATTACTGCCGGCTAAAACTCACCCTGCATCGACCAGCTCATCATTTATGCCGGCTAAAACTCTTCCCGGACGACCCAGCACCCATCCGTCTTGTGCGGCAAAGTTTTAGTGCCGACCCACTGTACCGACCCAGGACTGGTCGGTACAGAGCCTTTATGTGACCAAAACCCAGATTTAACCGGGTCAATACCCGGTTTGTTCCGGGTTGACCCGGTTCGCACTATTCACTATAAATACCAGAAAAACCTAATTTTTATGGATGTCTTTTTTTTATGCTAAAAAACCTCTTTTTGAATGTTCTAAGTATTTTGTAAGAGATTTTCCTTTTGAATCTATCAATCTATTCTATTCTCAATCTCCTTTCTTAATCATCTAATCATCTAATCATGGGATTTAACATGTTCTTTATAGGATTTGTTAGACCCATCATGATTAGTGAGTAGTTTCCTAGAATCTAGGGATGGGTTAGGATTAGGTGACTTCCATGGATGATTTGTGATGCTTAGGGATAGATAATCAATTTCCTACTCTTAGGGAGTGTGTCTAATGCTTGATTGTGCTTGAGAAAGACAAACTTGATCTCAAGGCATTTCCCACCCACAAGGTGTTCGATGAAATGCCTAAGAGAGCTTTCTAAGAGAAATACCCTTCTTAGCCTAAGAGATTAGTTGTCTAAGGGATTATTTAGGTGATCTTGATTAATGAAATTAATGCTTGCTAATTAAGAGTCCACAAATGAGAATTTGATCTTGGATTAGTAATTAGCATAGGTGATTAGTGCCTTGAGAGAGGATTAGTCGCGATTAGGATCTTAACCTTGGAAATTAACCTTGATTGTGTATGAGCATCATGAATTAGACTTGGAATAGCCTATATCCAATTACCCCATCCTTGGATTCGCTTTCACCATTTGAGTTTATATCTCGTTTAGTTTGTTTGGTTTTGTTTATTGCTAAATCTTGTTAGGGTACTAGTTAAAATCAACAACTCACTTATCTAGCTTAACTTACTTGAGTGCCTTGTATTCTTCGTGCTTAGAATTAATCCCAATACGGATTGATAACCTTCTATACTACTCGTATTGGAGTTATTGATACCTCCTTAAGACCGAAAAGTCTTAGTATCAGACTGCTACGAATCAATGTAAGCTTTTCAATTATTCTATTGTCCTTGCAGGTGATCTCAACATGATCAACGACTAAGTGCTGCAACAAAACGACATCATCAGCCTAGTTTTATTAGTCGCAGCCAAACTTTCCTTTTCTAGCTTTAATGAAACAATGAGCTTTTGTGTTTTAGCTTGTTTACATTTTGCTTTAGAATGCGTGTAGTTTTCTTTTACAAGTCATGTTGTTTAGAGTCTTTTGTCGTTTCTTTGAGTCAAACCCTAGAAGGTTCAAGCTGACGGACTATTAATAAAGTCCCACACACAGCTTTGTAGTCGCCACTTTTTGCCTTGATCAATAAAATAACGCAGTTCTTCTTCAAGCGCCGCCTTGAGAGAAAACCCTTGTTCTTTGTTTGTTTGTGCGATTCAAGCAAGCTCAGAGCCTTCAATGTATCAGAGATTCATCACACCTCTGTGTCGTGACTTCATTCCATCAGCACACGAGAGGGCGACCCCCTGCGTGTCAGATTGCTTCCACCTTCAACCATCACTCGAACTAAGGAGAGGGCGACCGCCTGCCTTGTTCACCATCTCTATTCGTGATGTGAGAGCCACCACTGGTTCTTACATCATCTTTGGTATCAGAGCCAAAGGTTCTGCCTTTGGTTTTCTTATTCCTTTACTTTAGTTTATTTCGATAGTTCTTAGTTCTTATCGTTTAGGTTGATTTGCGATTAGTTAAGAAGAGAAAAATAAATAAAAAAATTATTTAGGGTTTGTAGTTCGTGTTCTTAGCTTTTGACAGTTTGTTGTTTTTGTGAGTTTGCAAGAATCAACAGGTTGTAAGACATGGGAGAAGAAGCAAACAACAACGTGCAATTGCAAGACATCATGACAACAATCACTGCAATGAGAGAAGACATGAGAGACGCAAGAGAACGTCTAGGCAGGCTTGAGCAGCCGAGAGGAACCTTCCACCGGCAAGAAGGAATGCTCCAGCCAACAACAATGATGAGTCCCAAGAGTCTGACTCTGATGGCATGCCTGAGTTGGAGGAAGATCTCCCACCTGGCCCTATGAGGCGAAGGAACCAGAGGAGACAAGACCCCTTGCAAGGCAATAGGCCAAGAGGTGAGCGTAGAGAAGTTAATAACGACATGAAACTGACGCCTCCAACTTTTGCAGGGAAATCAAATCCAGAAGTTTATCTGGATTGGGAGAAGCGTTTGGGATACATCGTTGAGTGTTATGGCTATGGACAGCACAAGAAGGTGGCCTTAGCCGTAGCTCAACTCACGGAAAATGCTTTGGCATGGTGGGACAGAACCGTAGCTGAGAGGAGACGTCAAGTCTTTGGTCCTATTCAAACGTGGCACGACATGAAATACCTTATAAGGTTAAGGTATGTTCCTGAACATTATCATAGAGACTTACAGCAACGTTTTCGTAAGTTGTCACATGGAAGAAGGAGTGTAGAAGAATACTTTGGGGAGTTTGAGAAGCTGATGCACTCCTTGGAATTAGAAGAATCAGAAGAAGCCTTGATGGCACAGTTCGTAGATAGCTTGCAAGAATGCATAGCCAGGAAGGTAGAGAGGACTAAGTACAGTGGACTCCACGAGCTGTTGCACTTGTCTGTGCAAGTAGAGCAGCAAATCAAGAGGAAAACATCCTTGTCCAACCGCAACAGAAACAATCAACCGTGGCAAGCAAGTACCAGCAAGTCAATGGACAAAGGCAAAGCAATTGAGACCGATTCTCGATTTAAAGGCAAAACCAATGATTCCCCAAAGACAACCAGGCCAGAGCAAGGTATGTTTTCTAGTACTGGTCAAACTAGAGCTCGTGACATTACTTGTTTCAAATGTCAGGGCCGAGGACACTATGCACGAGACTGTCCAAACCATAGTCATGATCCTCACTTCCAATGGAGGATACGAGTCACATGATGAACTGGAAGAGGAACATGAGGATGTAGAGTACCCTGACACTGGTGAATACTTACTGGTGACAAGGAGAGTACTGAGTGTCCAAGTGCAACCAGAAGAGAAAGTCCAACGAGAAAACTTGTTCCACACGCGATGCACTATTAAAAATAAGGTATGTAATCTTGTTATAGACGGAGGTTCGTGTACTAATGTGGCTAGCAAGTTTATGGTGGACAGATTAGGTCTTGAAAAGACTTAGCATCCGAGACCATACAAGCTGCAATGGCTCAATGATGCAACGGAGCTCAAAGTGACCGAGCAAGTGATTGTCCCGTTTAGTGTTGGAAGGTATCAAGATCAAGTGCTGTGTGATGTGGTGCCGATGCAAGCTGGGCATCTCTTACTTGGCACGCTGTGGCAATTCGACAAAGCCCTATGCACAACGGAAGAACCAACTACTACAGTTTTACTCATTTGGATCTCAAGTTCAACTTAGCTCCTCTAAGCCCATCCGAGGTTCATGAAATTCAGAGCATGATGAATAAAGAGGCTAAGTCATCTAAATCTAGTCTTTACATTACTACTGGTGGATTAAATCGTGTTATGAGTGCCAATGACACTATATTACTAATGATTTACAAAGAATGTCTAAGTACAAGTTCTATGGAGTTAGAGCTTCCACCAGAGATCAATGTTGTGCTAGACAAGTACAAAGACATCTTCCCCGAGGAGATACCACCTGGTCTACCACCTCTAAGAGGCATAGAGTATCAAATTGATCTTGTACCAGGCTCGCCTTTGCCAAACAAAGCCACATATCTGATGAATCCAGAAGAGAGCAAGGAGCTAGAGAAACAAGTACGTGACTTGATGGACAAGGGTTACATTAGAGAGAGCCTTAGCCCCTGTGTTTACCAGTTCTCTTGGTGCCCAAGAAGGACGGCACATGGCGCATGTGTGTGGACTGCCGAGCCATCAACAATATCACCATCAAGTACCGGCATCCCATCCCACGTCTAGACGACATGTTTGATGAGCTGAGTGGTTCCACTGTCTTTTCGAAGGTTGATTTAAAGAGTGGATATCACCAAGTCAGGATGCGTGAAGGAGACGAGTGGAAGACAGCCTTCAAAACCAAGCAAGGCTTGTATGAGTGGTTAGTTATGCCTTTCGGCGTAACTAATGCACCAAGAACTTTCATGCGTTTGATGAACCAGGTTCTTCGTGAATACATAAGTAAATTCGTAGTAGTTTATTTTGATGACATATTCATATACATCAAGAATTTACATGATTATATCAAACACCTTGAACTAGTGCTCAAATCACTTCGAAAGGAAGGCCTCTTTGCTAACCTTAAGAAGTGCTCATTATGTACAAATCAACTTGTCTTTTTAGGCTTTGTAGTAAGTGAACAGGGACTACAAGTTGATGAGGAGAAAATTAAAGCAATCAGAGAGTGGCCTACACCATCTACAATTGGCCATGTTAGAAGCTTTCACGGCTTAGCCAGCTTCTACAGGAGGTTCGTGAAGGACTTTAGCACCGTAGCAGCTGCACTCACGGTAGTGATCAAGAAGAATGTGCCATTCCAGTGGGGAGCAGCTCAAGAGACAGCCTTCACAACACTGAAAGACAGACTCACTCAAGCACCGGTTCTAGCATATATTGCCCAATTTTGACAAGATGTTTGAAGTGGAGTGTGACACTTCTGTATTCGGGATTGGAGCAGTGCTACACAAAAGGAAGAGACCAGTAGCATACTTCAGTGAGAAGTTGAGTGGAGCCACCCTCAACTACCCTACCTACGACAAGGAGCTATACGCTTTGGTTAGAGCATTGGAGACGTGGCAGCATTACTTGCTTTCCAAGGAATTCATCATACATACAGATCATGAGACCTTGAGCATTTGTGTGGCCAGACTTCACTGAAGAGGAGGCATGCTAAGTGGTTAGAGTTTGTGGAGACCTTCCCTTACGTCATAAAATACAAGGAAGGCAAGGAGAACGTTGTAGCGGATGCATTGTCTCGGAGACATGCAAGGATTGCAACCATGGAAGCTAAAGTGCTGGGGTTTGAGCATATTAAGGAGCAGTACAAGGATGATCCTGAGCTTGGAGAAAGCTACCAAAAATGTTGCAAAGGACCCCACGGTTAGTTTTACTTACAAGATGGTTTTCTGTTTTGAGATAAACGTTTGTGTATTCCGCAGGGATCCATGAGAGAGCTAGTGCTTAGTGAAGCACACAGAGGAGGTCTAATGGGGCATTTCAGAGTGGACAAGAACTTGGCAGTAGTGATGGACCATTTCTATTGGCCACACTTGAAGAAGGATGTGGAGCGATTATGTGCAAGATGCATTTAATGTCACAAAGGAAAATCCAGGTCACATCCTCACGGTCTTTACATGCCTTTACCTATACCTAACGCCCCTTGGGTAGCTATTTCAATGGATTTTGTCTTAGGTTTGCCCAAGATCAGACACAAAGACTCTATCTTTGTTGTTGTTGATCGGTTTTCAAAGATGGCGCACTTCATACCATGTGAGAAGACAAATGATGCAACTCGGATTGCTAACTTGTTCTTCAAGTAGGTGGTGCGTTTGTATGGGATCCCAAGGACTATCATCTATGACCGTGACACGAAGTTCTTGAGTCACTTTTGGAGAACCTTGTGGAGGAAGCTAGGGACAAAGCTTTTGTTCTCTACAACTTGCCATCCACAAACGGATGGCCAAACTGAAGTGGTAAACCGTACTTTATCCACTTTACTTAGAGCAGCTCTTGGTAAAAATATGAAGACTTGGTTAGATTGTATACCATTTTTGGAATTTGCTTATAACCGCGCAAGGCATTCGGCTACTAAGCTGTCTCCTTTCGAGGTTGTTTATGGTACTAACCCTTTGTCTCCGGTTGATTTAAGGCCTATAGCACAAGTAGAACAAGTTAATCTAGATGGCTTAAGGCGTGGAGAGCTCTTTAAGAAGTTATATGAGACGGCCAAAACCAACCTTGAGAAGAAGACCAAAGTCTACAAGAAAGCCGCACACAAGGGAAGAAAGGAAGTGATCTTTGAACCAGGAGACTGGGTGTGGCTGCACATGAGGACAGAAAGATTCCCAAGCAAGCGGGAGCTTCAAAGCTTTCACCTAGAGGCGATGGACCATTCAAAGTTCTAAGCAAGATCAACGACAACGACTACTTAGTCGTAAAAACAAGTAGTCAGTAAGTAGTCGCTAATTTACGATTGATCTGTGACTTTGTTGCGATTACATAAAGTCACAGATCAGTCGTAAATATATGTGACCATGTACCGACTAAGTTAACGACCAACATGCGACTATATATTGTGTCGTGTGGAAGTCGTTTGGTGTAGTCGTTAAAGAGTCGTGAAATTTTGTGACTAGTTTCCGACTAACATGCGACTAAATTAGCGACTGTTGTACGACTAAAATTGTGATCGAAAAACGAATTTGGTAATGGGATTGCGTCTATTTAACGACTGTTTTGTGACTGTGTTTGCGACTGATTTGCGACTACGTATCGACTGATTTGCGACTACGTATCGACTGATTTTCTAAACGAAATTCATAATGGTAATACTGTACCCAATTTGTATTACCATACAATTTGGAAATCAAAAACAAACTTAATACAAAGAAAACTATAAAGTTAATATGAAAGAAACATTAATATATCCTACATTATTTTTATGTATCAAATACAAACTAATACAAAGAATACTCCAAAGTTCAGAAACATGAAAGAAAATGATAGTCTAGGGTGTAGATTCATGCTGTGCACGGGATTGAGAAGCCATGAAGTCGAGAAATTTTGGATCGGTTTCACGAAGATACCTTTCCACCAGTGAATAATGCTCGAACTTGTCTTTCTGGTCAACTTCAAGTTGGGTAAACTTGCTTTGTTGGTCAGCCGCAAGTTGGGTAAGCTCTGCCTCACGTTGAGCGTTATAAGCAGCGTGTTCTTCTATTTGGCGTTGAGCTTGTTCCAACTTATCTTGCAGGGCTTGAAACGATGAAGAGCTTTCCTCGAACTTGCGTTTTCCACCAACATGAGACTCTGCGAGGCTTCCTATTCCATATGGTCTGCCTCTTTCATCCGTGTACGTTGACTGCATAAATAAAACATAGATTTATGAAACCAAATGACATATATAGGGAAAAAATAAAATGTTATAATTTTATGAAACCAGATGATGAAAACAAAAGATAACATGGATTTTGTATTTACCTGAAGAAAGAGTTCGTTGTAGTCCTCTGTGGTTAGCTCTCGATGTTGCGACGTACCGTCTGAAGTTTCAGGCCCGATCTCTTGCATCTTAGCTTGCGCGATCCTCTCAGCCTTCAGATCAACAAACGTCCCATCTGGTTTTGTGTGAGTCTTCACAAAAACCTCACCGATACTAACCGGTCTTCCCAATTCCTCTTCCTGAAAATGTAACATATAAATTTGTTACATAATAGAAACTTGCAGAAGTATTAGATATAGAAATTACACTTACCATTTCTTGTTGGATTTGTTGATATGACTTTTGGCATGATAAGTGTTTGTGCACACCAAGGCCTTTACGGTCAGATTTCCGAGCAACTGATGTGGTCTGACTCCTCTCTCGAGCTTCGTCAGTGTCCCAACACTCTGTCATTGTTTTCCACAGTGTTGGATTAATCCAGTGTGGTCGCTGTCGAGAAGTCCTCGCACTGCTTACCATATCCTTCATTCGCCTTTGACAAATTCTCTCGAAATGTTGTTGAACAACCCCTGAGATTAAGGGATCCCAGGTGTGGGTTTTCTACAAGAGAAGTAATAATGGTGTTAGTGGACATAATAGAAAGAAAGACATATATGAAGCCGAATAAGGTAAGAGAAAACAAAAAAAGCCGAATAAGGTAAGGGCTTAAAACACAAGCAATTTCAGACATATCAGGAAATTAGACAAAGTAAGACTGAGGGCGTGTCGGAGACAAAGTAAGCAAACTGACCATGTGGTGTTTGGCAGCTGAGGGCATGTGGGAGATAGCACAGTTGTATACTCATGTCGGTTAGGCACCCTTAGCAGCGCCTCAAGCACCCTAAGTTGCTCTTCCTGGAGGTCGACTTCAATCTGTGCATTGTCGTCAATCGGATCAGCTTCGAAGTGGTTGGAGTTATGAGCTTCAGACGACTGATTGCTATGACCCTCGGAGTTCTGCAGAGAAACTCTCGAATTGCTAGCTCTTGGAGTCGTCTGCGATTCAGGTTCAGAGGATTGTCGATGGATTGTCTGACCTTGAGATGGAAAGCATTCGAGTAGATGCTCTGAGGTGTTCTGGAAAAGCTGTGTAGGCGGTGGAAATTCCCGGACATTTTGTGCTGACGTTGACGGTTGAGCGTGCACGGGGTTCAGAGGTGGCGACGACAGATTCGGAAGAACTTGGGCCGGTGGCGTGAAGGTGTACTGCGGCAGTAGAGGGTTCGGTGTTCGCGACGAAGCTCCGGCTCTCTGAGAAACGTTGGGAACGAATTTTCTCCTCCGTCCTCCACCGTTCTTATCTGCTGGCATCGTGGGAAGGCGAAGATGAGATTCGATCGAAGAAGATGAGATTCGATCGAAGAAGATGAACGGAAGGTGGGAAGGCGAAGATGAGAGCAAAAGGGGATTTCGATTAATCGGAGACGAAGACGACTGAAGGCTGAGAGGACTTAGGGTTTCAATTCGTAGGTTTTTTTTTTTAATCTTTGCTGGTCTAGTTAATAATTATTTTGTGTGATAGATACCAATTAATTACTCTGGCTTACTGGTAAATCTCTCACACTTGTTTCAGTCCCCCCCCCCCCCACGGTTCGAGTCGTGGTGAGGACAAGTTTGTTTTTGTTTTTTTTACTCAAAACGACAAATAATGTAAAAGACAAATTACACCGAAATGGTGATGTAAGTAACATAGTTAATTACTAGGGTTCTTCGTCATTTGATTCTTCATCAGAAGACGACAAATTACACCGAAATTCATCTTCTGGTTCTGCATCTCTGAATCGTAATCGAGGTTTATTTGGTCTCTTTGTACGAAATTGTCCAGTACGACATCTTCAATTGTAGTCATCAATACAGCATCATCATTTTCTGTTTGCAAAAGAGTCGGTTCTTTTTTTTCATATTCCCCTGAAATGTTTCCCCTCGGATTCACTTTTATAACATTGAGCCACAACTGCTTCGGTTTCTTTGTGTATGGGTACGAAATATAACAAACTTGATCCGCTTGCGAGGCTGTTTGCAATATATAAATGTATATATAAGTTATACATCAGTATATATACATATATATGATATCGACATTAATAAGTACGTACCTAGAATAAATGGTTCGTATTTATTGTATTTTCTCGATGAAAGAACATCTACAACACCACCATTGCTCCTCCGAGTGCCTCTACCGATAACAGTGTCATTTCCAATTACACTTAAAAAGTGTGATTCTCAAATTGACCATCCCCTCGTAGTCGAGTTCTATGATATCATTTAAGGTCCCGTAGAAATCCGCTTCATCAGTGGTAGTCGCAAAAAGTAGGTACAAGTAGGTACAACAAGAATAACACGTGTTTTTTGCTGTAATTTTACGACCAACAAATGACTGTTTTGCAACCCGCCGAAAAAGTAGCAAATTAGTCGCAAAAGTTGCGACTACTATGCGACTAAAGTTTTCCGACTCAAAGGTAGTCGTAGATTGGTCGTAAATTCCGACTAAATGCCGACTAATACGTTTAGTCGCGAATTTACCGACTAGGTTGCGACTCTATTCATGTAGTCGTAACCTAGTCGCAAAATAGTCGCTAATTAGTCGTGAAAATTTACGATTGTGTGTGTAGTCGCAAACCGTAGTCGCGAAAACCATGTTTTCTTGTAGTGTAATTCTCATCGACAAATCACATATTTTAAAGCTAATGGTCGAGATGGTTTGCTAGTAAATAGCCCAGGTTTAGATTTGCTTCACAACAAGCTTCTCGTAGCCGAGGAAGACCGAGCTGAGCAAGAAGAGAAGGAGGAGGCTAAGGAAGATCAAGAACTTGAAGATGAAGACTCTTCTGACTTTGAGGATACAAGAGAAGACTTCTACAACACTCATCACGTGAACACGCTTGCACCAGAATCATCCTCAAAAAACATGCATGCATCGTCTCGGACTTCTACGCATCAATGTAAGCTTTTCAATTATTCTATTGTCCTTGCAGGTGATCTCAACATGATCAACGACTAAGTGCTGCAACAAAACGACATCATCAACCTAGTTTTATTAGTCGCAGCCAAACTTTCCTCTTCTAGCTTTAATGAAACGATGAGCTTTGTGTTTTAGTTTGTTTACATTTTGCTTTAGACTGCGTGTAGTTTTCTTTTACAAGTCATGTTGTTTAGAGTCTTTTGCCGTTTCTTTGAGTCGAACCCTAGAAGGTTCAAGCTGACGGACTATTAATAAAGTCTCACACGCAGCTTTGTAGTCACCACTTTTTGGCTTGATCAATAAAATAACGCAGTTCTTCTTCAAGCGCCGCCTTGAGAGAAAACCCTTGTTCTTTGTTTGTTTGTGCGATTTAAGCAAGCTCGGAGCCTTCACTGTATCAGAGATTCATCACACCTCTGTGTCGTGACTTCATTCCATCATCACACCATCCTTTGATCCCACACGAGAGGGCGACCGCCTGCGTGTCAGATTGCTTCCACCTTCAACCATCACTCGAACTAAGGAGAGGGCGACCGCCTGCCTTGTTCACCATCTCTATCCGTGACGTAAGAGCCACCACCTATTCTTACATCAAATATGGTAATTGGGGATCAAAACATGTCAAACAAGAAGTTATGCGTCCAATCTTTGATGATTTACAATAAAGTGGCAGCTAATCTATAGAAGTTCACATGTGTTAAGACCGAACAGCGTGCTGATGCATGCGAGGTTGTCGCTCAGCTTCAGGTAATAAAAATTTTAAAACCCTATGCGTCTGCAAGTGCACAGTAGTGCGGTGTGGTACTTAGGGTGTCGATCCACAAGGAGAGCACGCTTTTCTGTGAAACATCAGAAAGAGAATTAGTAAGGTAGTCTAAGACGAAAGGGGTTTTTTTTTAAGAGTTTTTGGTGTCATATTGTAAAGAACGTAAAAACGAAAAATCGATTGTAAAACAAAGATGAAAAATCAGTTGTAAAGCAATAATAAAAATCGGTTG
>PKMM01050834.1:1988412-2020528 GCA_002933915.1 Eutrema heterophyllum | reverse complement strand
TAATTTTGGTTGTTACTTTTATTACACAGAAATCGCATTGTTTTTCCGAGACATTGGTGCCCCATCATTAAAAGAACAAGATGTTATAACAATGAAGGAAAATATAGCAGTAAAATTATGCAACTTGGAGAAGATATTTCCTCCTTCGTTTTTTGATGTCATGGAGCATCTACCGGTACACCTTCCGGACGAGGCAATCTTAGGTGGACCGGTACAATATAGGTGGATGTATCCATTTGAGCGGTACATGTACCACTTAAAAAAAAAGGTTATGAACAAGGCACAAATCGGAGGGTCTATCGTCGAGCACTGTGTACAAGAAGAAATATCAGCGCTAGCTACCCATTGGCTTGGAAAACCGATCGCTGCAGGTAATGAAGGATGGCATGGTGAAAACATATACTTCTACGCATTCGACGATGTCCCAACAATTTTCAAACAGAAAGGAAGGTTCATTGGTAAACATTCAAAGGGATGGATAACAGACGAAGAGTACAACGTTTTGCAAACGTTTCTCATGAATAACTGTCCCGAGTTAGCACCATATGAAAGGTATGAGTAACCGTCGCAAAACATTATATTCAATAGTTAAATACTTTTTAATTACATAATTTGTATACATAGGATGTTTGAAGATTTCATGCGAACTACATATCCGGCATTGTCTACCACTGACCTACAATCATTGAAAGACAATAACTTCGCACGCTGGTGCAAAGATTATGTAAGTATTTTTGTACTGGGCCGTTTTTAATATAATGTTCAACTTATGTATTTATTTTACTACAGGTTAATAATCAAAGGATGGTATCAACTGTGCCACAATGGCTCATTGATTTTGTACAAGGTCCACGTCGTGCTTACACATCCTGGCCCTCGTTTGCAACTAGAGGGTTCTTATTCCGAACATTGAGTAGGAGTGCAAACAAAAAGACACAAAATTTCGGTGTTTGCGTGAGGGCAACTACTGATACGGAATATTATGGCGTTGTGGACGACATCAGATTGGTTGAGTACGACGGCGGTGTCGGGTTGAAGGTGGTTATCTTCAAATGCTTTTGGTACGACATCACTAGTGGAAGTGGAATGCGTAGAAGTCGTTCAGGACTGGTGGATGTTGCTGCAAACAAGCAGTATCGACAATATGATCCGTTTATTACTCCTGAACAGTGTGATCAGGTTTGTTACATACCATACCCAAAGGTGAGTAGGAGGCATGGGACGGAATGGTTAGCATGTGTAAAAGTGGTACCAAGAGGTGTTCGAAATGTTACAGATGCTTTACAACAAGCCTTTCAAGAGGATTCTAGGAATACTATTGTTGCACCTTCAGGGCTCCTAAGGGTCGAGGCACTCAATGTTGAAGACATGGACAATTATGATGATTTACCCGACCAACATACAAACGACATGTACACATCCGAGCATGAGCTAAGTGATGACGAATGTTCTCAAGCTGATTCCAATGATGAAGATGAATGAAAATTGTGCATCAACGCGATCCTTAATTTTTAGTATTTTATGTAATATTATTTTCGGTTGTGTTAAATTTTTAACGTCTTATAAAAGTAGTGGATTATTATCCGTCGAGTGGTTTGTAATAAAATATGTTGTGGATTCATGTATAATATTATGTGGAATATAATTTGTATCTTTCTAAACAGTTATAACAGCTAGCCCTATTTACAACACCCGTGATTGTTTACATGAGTAGAATACTTACACGCCATTCATTTAATTGTCGAAATGTCAATTCACCGTCTAGTGGCCGACAGTGTCATTCACAGTGTTATTTATGATTCAGTGGCAGACAATGTCATTCACGGACTTGATGTCTTTATTGCACACTGATATGTAATGTCAAATAATGTTTTCATACTTTCTTTTATCCACATATACATCGACACGTTAAGCCTAAAAAATCACTCTGTTTTGCCTATATAAGTCCGAGTAATTCAACACAAAATCATAACACAAAAAACAATTTGCAAATGGCAAACAGAGATCTATGGAATTACTATATGCAAAACCGAGCCTCCGTTAAAAACCCTCGAGAAACAACTCGTGTTCCTTCAAGCCCTCCATACGATAACTTAAATGTTATTGATGCTCAACCGACAGTTTCACTCCAACCAACACAACGATCTGATATCCAAACGCCGGTAATTTCAGGACCTGCCCAACTCATACAGCGAGGAATGTTTCGCAAGAGGGCTCACAATAGGAAGGTGTTGAGAGGTGAAAGTTCTCAAACACGCCCAACACAAGATTTCATTCGTGAGGTTATCAATGAGCCACAACAGGGCGACCAGGATTTTAATAGTCCTCGCTGGACTTCTACTATCGATTACATAATCCGCGAAGGTATATACATATAATGTACTCGTTTACCATTACAATAATGAATTTAGATGACAAATACTAACTCTATCAATCATAATTATAGGTACTTATAACAATAGGACCACACCATTCTGGACCCAGGTTGTAGAAATACAATGCCCGCATTCACAGTTTGTGCAAGTGAAAAAGGTTTACGTTCTCGACCCATATTATTTCAATTTAGATATACAAAGTATCTGACAAGTTAATTTTATCATATTTTCAGCTTGTCGCTATGTTATCCAGTGCAACCCCCAACGGCCAGGGAGACCTTCTAGTAACCTTAAAGGATCCGTCTGGAATTATCGAGGGAACCATGCACCATAACATCTTCAACAATGACGAGAACAGAGTCAACACTGGCGTAGGTGCGGTTGTCATTCTACAGAATGTGACCGTATGCCGTTTTAACCGGAACTCTAAGTACCTCAACATCACTGAGCGGAACATTGTTAAGGTAGATTTTCCATAAGTTTGTAAATATTACTGATAATTATAAACTAAAATCATTTTTCAAACAGATAATTGGGGCTAATTCGATGATTGCTGAATACGAACCAACCGTAGCATCTACTATCAATGAGGAAGCTGAAGGAATTACTGGCTACGAAAATGAAATAGTCCCAGAGTCAGATGGTGAATAAACATCCGAACCGTCCATGTTTACGAATAAGCTGGTTAAACAGCATACTCTTTATGTTGCTTTAATGTTTACTATTTTCCTACCATCTATTGTACGCGTTTATAATAATGTTGTTATGTAATGTAATATATTTATATGTTTAATGAAATAAACCAATATTATAACAAATGTTTTGTTTCTTACTGACCTTCCATTCGAATTAACCAAAAACCTATTAATAAGTTTTTAACGCATTATAAGGTTAATATATTTGTCAATGTTAAAAACAGATCGGAAACCGTAGTTCTAATATTTTGTAAGCACCCACGGAAAATTTCGTGGTATTTCGTGGGTAACACCTCACCCACGGAAACATTCGTGGGTAACCGTGGCAAAATTACCCACGAAAACCCACCAAGATTTCGTGGGTACAATTTTACCCACGGATACCCACGAAAACCCACGTATACCCACGAAATACCCACGATTATTTCCGTGGGTAAGAGTTTACTGTTCACCGTGGGTTTTCGTGGGATTTCGTGGCTTTTTTGCTCTACCCACGGAAAAAATCGTGGCTTTTTCGTGGGTATATGGCTTTTTTTTACTAGTGTAATGAGAAAGAAGAATATAGGAAAGGTGTTGATTCATGGAGGAGATTGGTTTGAGAAAAAAAGCATGAATCAATTACGGGTGTGGTTGTGGATAAGGCTGTCAAAATGGGTGGGCTGCCTATGGTCTGTCCGAGTCCAATAAATTATGGACCGGTCATGGCCAAGGCCATATACGAAACATGTTTAAATGGGCTAGGTCTAACTTCGCCCACAGACAAAATGGGTTGGACAATGTGGACATTGATCGGCCTAAAATACTTGAAAAGCTAGGTTAAACTCACTTTTTAACTCGAAACACAAAATCACTTTTTAACGGGAAAATTAAATATATTTTTTTGTGTTTTTGGAAGAAAAAACGTGATTTTGTCTTTTTGGCAGGAACATGATTTTACATTTTTTACGGAAAAACGAGATTTTACGTTTTTGCAGGAAAACATGATTTTACGTTATTGGCGGGAAAACATGATTTTACGTTTTGGAGGGAAAACACAGAATTACGTTTTTGGCAGGAAAACGAGATTTTACATTTTTTGGCTGAAAAACACGGAATCACGTTTTTGGCGAGAAAACATGATTTTACGTTTTTTGCAGAAAAACATGATTGTACATTTTTGGCGGGAAAACAAGACGTTTTTGGCGGGAAAACATGATTTTACGTTTTTGACAGAAAACGAGATTTTATGTTTTTGGCGAGAAAACATGATTTTACATTTTTGGCGGGAAAACATTGAATCACGTTTTTGGCGGGAAAATTAGATTTTACATTTTTTGCGGGAAAACACAGAATCGCATTTTTTTAGGGGGAGTGAGATTTACGTTTTTCGTGGGAAACATGATTTTATGTTTTTGGTATAAAAATAAGATTTTACGTTTTTTGGCGGGAAAAGACGGATCACGTTTTGAGGGGAAACGGAAAAAATGCAATTTTACGTTTTGGCGGAAAATTGGATTTTACGTTTTGGTGGAAAATTGGATTTTACGTTTTGGCGGAAAATTGGATTTTACGCTTTTGGCGGAAAAACGAGAAATCCCAAATACCTTTTAAACAATGTGTTCTATTCTAACCAATTGATAGCCATTTGGACATGGTCGTTAATGGATATAGTCACTATTTGTCCGCAATCAAAATGGTCAATATTGGACGGCCCATTTTGACAGCTCTAGTTGTGGAGAAGATTTTGTGAAAGAAAGATGGAGCATGGTATACGGATGAAGAAGGATAATATTGAAGATAAGTGGAAAGAGATGGAGGTCAAATAAATTGATTTTGTGTTGCACAAGACTAACCTTTTATCAAATCTTGTGCAACACATATTTGGACCTCTAACACTTTCTACTTGTCTTGAATTTTCTTATTCTTCTTCGTCAACACAAATTCAAGACCTCAACGGACATCTGCCGTGGCTGAAGCAACAACTTAGGATTTATCAAGAGGCAATGACTCTTTCGATTTCCAACTTAGAGTTTATCCCTTTTTGGTCGAAAGAGTTTATCCTTATGACTTCTAGTTTTTGGGTTTTCCTGGTTATCTTCTACCGAATTACCAGGGAAGTAAATTCGGCCAAAAACAAAAGGCCATATATATCTGACTAAACGATTGTGTAGACCAATTTAATCAGCCGACAGCCACCTAATTCTAATTAAACTTATTTCATCGGAATAATGGTGGACAATTTTTTTATTCGAATCCCCTTTATACAACTTAAGAAGTATTGAGACAAGAAAATTTTGGAAACAAAAAAAGAAAAGAAAATTGATACGTTGAAAGTCACCGTTTTACATCTAGTTCTCCCCGCCAAATCAACCATACAATTAAGAGAGAAAAAAAGAAGAAATCATTTTCAGAGGAAGAGACTATATATAGAGAGACAACAAGCTTTTGCTCCTAATTTTAAGCCACGGGCCCCACGGCCTTTAGTAATTTTTTGTTCCCTTACGTGACCCGGATTACAGACACAACAACAACAAAATATTTTTGTTGTATCAGTAGTATATCAAACACATAAAAAGAAAAAACAACCTCTTCACAGAGTGGCTATAGCCCTAAGCTCTCCACTGTAATTTTTCTTTCAAGTTTCAACCTTGTCTTTGAAACTTGCAGGTGCAGTAGATATGCCAACAATTCCTTGTCACTTCTTATGATGACCAATCTATATTCAACAGCCTTCTTGGCTGCTTGTTCTGCAGGGTAGACTCCAAAATCAGCAAATCAGTTTTTTGACATTGTGTAATAATCTTCACAGATGATAACATTTACTAGATGTAAGTGATAAACCAGAAAAGATGAAGAGGCAAAATTAACGATATACATGAGAGAAATGACAGGCTAAAAACCCTAAAACTTGAACTTGAAACTCAAGCATTCAACACATACCAGTAACGGGGTCTTCAGATATATATAAGGAAAGTTTAGGTTAAGCCTGAAAAACCCAATAGTCCGAACGGACTCAGCCCGCCGATGTTTTTTGGGCTTATATTTATAGATCCGGGCCCAATAATTTTCAAGACTGGACCGGGCTGGGCTTCCGGCTTAGCCTTAAATGACATGTCTACTTGATAAGATAAAATCCTAATATGAAGAACTAAATTTTAGTTTTTTTACAATACTTCTAAGTTTTTTAAAAAAATTTTGATTTAATACCAAACTATGAGTTTCGCACAAACCTCCATGTAGATATTTTTTCTCTTAATAATTGTTTCTTCTTATCTGCGATATATAATTTGTGTTTTTTATCGTGAAACTTCGAATGGTGGTAAACGAGAGGACTTTTTTTTTTTACGTCTATCTTTATTTATGTTGAATTCAAAACTACATAGAGAATATAGAAAATAATAAAAACACAACCAAATATATTAGTTTACATTGAGTGAAATTAGATTGTAACCGGACTAAACCGGATTGAACCTCCTCACTATATAAGGAAGGTTAATGTAACAAACTGAGATTAAGGAGAATAACAAATTCTTTTACTACTTCTTCTTCTCCATTTCATCTTTCTTCTCCAAAGCTAATATGGTATCAGAGAGACGAGGAGGTTCAATCCGGTTTAGTCCGGTTACAATCTAATTTCACTCAATGTAAACTAATAAAATACATAACTTAAGTTTTGAAAGAATAATAAAACTAAAGTAGCAAATTTTGAAGATGATTTTCTCCAAAAAATCTTACTCGCTAACAAAGTATCAACTTTGTTATTTACCTTCGATCTGATGCGATTTTTATATTTGGCAATCATCCATATGATAAAACTCCAAAATTCAAGTCGCATATACACTTTAAACACCATTTGTTGTATTACATTGGCTAGTTCCCAAATTAGATATAAAGATATCCTTCAATAAAAAAATCCAATTTAATGATTCTTTCGATGGAAATAAAATTTGGGATTGCCAATTTTCAACGATTGTACGAATATCGCCATACAACAAAGAGGCTGCATCTCATCCCGAACCGTCGTCGCCTCCATGGTAGTTGTTTCGATTTCCCATGATCTCATATTTGCCGACCAAGACACCAACGCACTTGCTGGATTTTATACTCAATCCCTTCACTTGATTCGTATCGGGATGTCGGGCATCATGGAGGGTCACATAACCCTTCACGGAGATAACATGTTTCGACTTGGAAGATATAAGGGAAGCGATCCACCCTGAAGAACAATGAATAATTCGTCTCCATTAATGGAGAAGGTTGTCACTCACAAACCGATACTATAACATAGCAGTTTGTGAAAAAAAACATTAATTCTATGGATTGAATCTTCTGTGAATCCAATCCTAAACCGGAAGAAAGCCATATAATTACAACCCAACGAAAAAGGAGAATTGATACCATCATTTTTAGATCTGATTGGCCAATTCTCTCTCTTCTCCGCTCTCGAAACGCAACGAACCGAGAGGACTAAATTGTATAATCATGAGTGGAATTAGATTTTTTTTTCACTTATTTTTTCATTGGTGTTCTTCTCCTCTTTTAAGGAGTACCAATTTTCAGCGCAATAAGTGTTGTTTTCCAATAATTTTGTGGGGTTAAATGGAATTTGGATTAATGCACTTTTACTCTACATGACAGATTTAGAGAAATTTAGAGAAATCTAAAGAATTTGATCATTTTATTTGTTTCTTTTCCTCTAATGTATCAACCATTTGCAGCCTTAAAATTCCATATTGGTTCATTCTTCAGATATACACATAAAAGATGGAGACGACTTTAGATTGGAATAGAATCAAACATTAGAATACTAGTTTTCATCCAAAAAACAAGTAGGTGCTAATATTTTGTTCTTGTCCACTCTTAAACAAACATATATATACCACAAACACACATAAATCATTATTGAAAAACATATATAGAAATAACAATAACATTTCATATTACATAAAACCAAAACCAAATTCATAATCAAGTAATCCACACAACATCAAATTCAAATACAACAAAATAAACACTGAACATGAAACATATTCCACAACATCAAACTCAAGCACAACAATATGAACCCTGATACATAAAAACATAATCCCATCAATCACTATCATAATTATAAGTGGATTCGCCATAATAAGGTTCATTCTCTTGCTTATTGGAAGCATGTGTCTTTCGTTTTAGATAATGCAGCTTATATTGATCTGGAAGTGCATAGAATGTGCCTCGGGAAACCTCGTCTTTTGCAAGGAGTTCTATAGATTCCCAATAAAGAGGGCTCTTATGAACCATTCTCTCAATTTCCCCCACTCGTTTAACGACAATGGCCATTTGATCTTCAATCGATGGTTGGGATCGATAACTTTGATTACTTACATTAGTCACTGCGCTGGACTTAGATGCCATGTCTGATACAAGATCTGCAGGTTTATCAAAAAAAAAAAAACCAAAGACATTAGTTTAGAAAGCACCCAGACTATCATGTCAAGTTGATGTAAGAGAGGTTGAATGTGTGTGAAACATTGAGATGCATAGATCTAGAAATGGCTCTAGAGACAATAACTTAAATCTCAGACAAAGTACCCGGGCTATATCATATCAAGTTAAGAAAATACTCAAACAGAGTACACAACAAACTCAAACACAGATCAGCTTGTTTAAACCGTGTCAACCAACGATCCAGCTAAAATTTAACTTCTTTATATCCAAAAAAAAAACCTTCTAACCACAGAAAACTAAAGAAGGAATCCAGAGATGTAACAAAGAAACCAAAAGAGAAGACAGACAAAACCTCACTGAATCAAAATATATCATCAGAAATCGAACTAAGGCGAGAGAGCAAAAACAAACCCGAACAAACAGATCTCAGAGAAAAGCAGCGAGAGAGAGAAGAGCACTACAAAAAGTGAATGATTTCCTCTCCCAAGAAAGTGAAAGCGAGAATGAGAGATCACAAAATTTAATTATCCCTCTGATCTGATCAATGTATATATATATAAACATTAATTAGGTTAACAGAGCCCACAATCCGAATTGAAATCGGCCCGCTATAACCAATCATATTAAATGATTTTAGTGGTCAAATTAATCTCTATAATATTATTTAAAAAAACATTTTTGAAAATTACTTTGTTTGTTAAATTATTACATATTATTACAAATAAAAAAAACAATTGAAATATAAAATGATATAATAATCTTTTAAAATTATTGATGAGAATATGAAAAATATTTATTTATTAGGTTATTTACTATTTAATTTCTTAATTATTTTTAATATTATATATTTTAAATAATAATCAATCTATATATATTCAAAAAAATCTATCCGAAATCTTGCTATATTTTTCACTATTATTTATTATATTTTATTTAAATATATATCAAAATAAAAGTTAAAAAACATTTTACTAATTTTATATAAAGTTAGACACAATAAAATTGATTTTTTAAAAAGTTCGTGAACTAACCACAAAACTAAAGTCATTAAACGGTGCATATTAAAGTTATGTTTTCAAGATTATAGGTTTTGCGGGTAGCCCGAATAATATTTTAGTCCACTGCAAAACGGGTTAAATAGATAAATTATTTCGTTTGACAACTCTATCTATAATCATGAGTTAGACATATTATAAAATTCAAATAAAAGCAATTTTTTTAAATTTTAAAACAATTTCGTTAAAAAAAATACTCTGCATTATAATTAACGCGGATTAAGTCCTAGTTTCAGATATTATTTCGAATTAAAGACTGGACAAAAAAAGCCTCATTACAACGATATGTAATAAAAAGAATGAATTTCAATTAAACAAATGCATAAATCCATATACAATTGTTAGAAGATTCAACTTGTTCGAAAAGAAGACCCCACTTTTGTTCTGTTGATCTGTACCTATACAGAACTCTCTTCTTCTTGCCTGAAACTTTGTCAACCTTAAAACAATGATCTTACGGTAAAATCGTTCTTTTAAGGTTGACAAAGTTTCAGTGAGCCTGGTTGGTAAGACTCACTGTTCTTGAAACCGTTCCAAATTAGCCCCTCCTCGATCCAATTTTCTTTTCCCTTTTGAATAATCATCGTGTAAGATCTGCCACAAACTCTTCCTTATAGTTCACTCAAGAACAGAGATTTCAAAATCACTCTCTTATAAAACCACCGTACTGAACCGGATCCAATGTACCGAATTTATAAATCAATACAAATGTTAAAACAACCTTTTAATATATTTTTTCAAAAATCACATCCCACCAATTTGACATGTATGGCATATCATATAAGTTATGAGAGTTAATCATATGTATCCATAAGAAACTATACTCAAATCTTTAGAAAGAACAGAGAAAATTGATACACAGGACTAAAGCAAGAGCCAAAAACCTTGTAATTGACGTTGAAGTCGACCGTTTTACCTCTAATTCTCCCGCCAAATCAACTAAATAATAAGAAAGAGAGAACGAGAACAAATCATAGGAAGAGAGACAGACAACAACAATATCATAAGGCTGTACAAAAGCATATAAGATCCTCCGTCCTCGGATTCAGAATCTCAGTTCACACGGAGGGGAAATATTGATCAAGTAAATAATCATGAAGAGCCTTCTAGAAGAAAACTCCACCTCTATTGCTCCATGTTTTCCTCCTCCTTTTTCCTCCATGTTTTCCTCTCATTGCTTTGATCATTCACCACTTATTTCTCTATTTAAAGGATGTAACTCACATTGTTTTCAAATCAATCTAAACATTCTCTTCTTCTATATTCTCTCTTAAATCTCTAGCTAGTTCTTCTATTAGTCTCCATGTCTCCCTTTAATCTCTAGTCTCATATTCCGCATATTCTAACATGGTATCAGAGCAGGTTCTTAATTGAATCTTGTTCTTGACTCTCTTATTCTCAAAATCTCAGAATCTCTTTTCCTTAAGCTTCCGCAAAATCATTCTCCAAAATCGTTACGCTCTTATTCTCCCTTCAAATCTTTTTTTACTTGCAATACATCTTTCTAAGTCTTTTCACTCTGAGATTAAGTCCTCAAAATCATTGATTCTTGAGTTGTGAAAGGCTAGATTTGTGTATTTCTTGAACTTTCTTTCACCATGGAAAATTCAAAACCCGTTATGATTCCGGTTGTTCTCAAGGGAGCAAACTATTTGTTGTGGTCTAGAACCACAAGGACCGCGCTTTGTGGCCGCAGACTTTGGAGCCATGTCGAAGAGGCTCAAGCTCCAAAGGAAGCCACCAAAGAAAAAGGAGAAGAGGTTGATCTCAAGAAGGAAGCAAAATGGTTCCAAGAAGATCAAGCCGTTCTAGCTATTCTTCAAAGTTCACTTGAACCTCCCATCTTTGAAGCGTACTCTTATTGTGAAATCACTAAAGAGTTATGGGAAACTCTCAAGAATGTATATGGAAATATCTCAAACTTAACCCGAGTGTTTGAGGTAAAGAAGGTCATCAATAACCTAAGTCAAGAAGACTTAGAATTCACCAAGCATTTCAGAAAGTTTCGGAGTTTATGGGCCGAACTTGAGATGCTCCGGCCAAGCACCACGGATCCAGCCGTACTCAATGAAAGAAAAGAGCAAGACAAGGTCTTTGGCCTCTTGCTTACCTTAAACCCTACCTACAATGACCTCATCAAACATCTCTTAAGAGCCGACAAGCTCCCAAATCTTGATGAGGTATGTTCCCAAGTACAAAAAGAACAAGGATCTCTCGGCCTCTTTAGCGAAAAAGGGGAACTCCTCATGGCGAATAAGGGGACTTACAAACGTGAAGAAAGAAAGGTATGAATCTGCGATCATTGTAAGAAGAAAGGACATACCAAGGACAAATGTTGGATTCTTCATACTCACCTTAAACCAAGCAAGTTCAAGGCTAACCTTTCTCACGAAACCTCGGATGAACACGGACAAGCCGGTACATCCAAGCAAGGAGAGGAGCTGGCCATGGTCGCATTCAACAATGATGTTGTGAGGAAATCAGACTTGGAAGCCCTCATCCGATCCATCGTCTCCTTAAAGGATTCCGGTATCACTCTCTTTGCCTCTAAACCAAGTAAAACACTTGTCATTGATTCAGATGCTTCTCACCATATGATTAGTAACCCGAATCTCATTGACAATATAAAACCGGCTAAGGGTAATGTTATTATAGCTAATCGTGATCGGATTCTCGTAAAAGGTGTAGGGAATTTAAAATTATTTGATAAAAATTCCAAAACTTTCTTTATGCCCACGTTTACATCAAACCTCTTATCGGTAAAAATGGCTACTTGTGATTTAAATTGCTATACGATATTTGGACCTAATGAAGTTTATTTTCATGATATTGAAAACGAAAAGATTCTTGGAGAAGGAAGGGCGAAAGATGATCTTTATGTCCTTGATAAAACATTACCAAGCGATGCTATTAGTTCGTTTTCTTTTAAATCGTGTATTGCTATTAGTTCTACTGAGGTGTGGCATGCTAGATTAGGTCACCCTCATTCTCGTGCATTTGAATTGATATTGCCTAAATTCACTTTTGATCACTCGAAATGTGAAGCTTGTATTCTAGGAAAACATTGCAAATCTATTTTTCCTAAGTCTTCGACTATCTTTGAGAATTGCTTTGATTTAGTGCATTCGGATGTTTGGACATCACCATGCGTATCTAGGGATAATAACAAACATTTATCGATGAAAAATCAAAATATACTTGGATCAATTTAATCCCATCTAAAGATCGTGTGATTGATGCATTCATTAATTTTCAAAATTATGTTACTAATCAATTTAATTCTAAGATTAAGGTGTTGAGATCGGATAATGGAGAAGAATACACAAGCCACAAATTCAAAGAACATCTAAATAAGCATGGCATTATACACCAAACAAGCTGCTCATACACACCACAACAAAATGAAGTGGCAGAAATGAAGAATCGACACCTCATGGAGGTTGCAAGATCGATGATGTTCCATAAGAATGCCACCAAAAGGTTTTGGGGAGATGCGGTAATGATGGCATGCTACCTTATCAACCGAACCCCGACCAAAGTCTTGAAAGATGTATCACCATTTGAGGTACTCAACAAAACCAAACCATCTTTAGATCACTTACGAGTTTTTGGGTGTGTTTGATTTGTATTAACATCAGGTGAACAAAGGAGCAAGCTTGATGCAAAAAGTACTAGATGCATGTTCATTGGATATTCAACAATCCAAAAGGGGTACAAGTGCTATGACCCGTCAAATAGCCGCATGTATGTGTCACGGGATGTGAAATTTCTTGAGGAGCAAGGGTACTATGAGAAGAAAGATTGGGCAAGCCTAAAGGATCTCTCCCACTCCACTTTGGATCGGGCCGCTACCTTGAAGTTCTTTTTGGAACATCTTGGAAATACGGACCCCACTACACCAAAGGCACAAGAGACACCTATGAATGTAGAAAGGGAGAGAACAAGCACGCCACCTTTGAGTGACCAAACTCAACATAAGGAATCAACCCAAAGCCAAGTTCAAGGATCGGGTGATCCGGATGTAGAAGAGCAAATGACTTCTAATGAGGAGCTTGCACCGGATGAGGAAGAAAACGTGGATATAGGAGATCTCCCTCCTCCACTTAGGCGCAACACTAGGCAGCGAAATCCTCCATCCCATTTGGAGGCTTACACCCGAGTCTACTGCAACAATCAAGCCATGGCTCATCCCATCCAAGCTGTTTGTTCTCTTGCCCTTTTTCCAACCGATCATCAAGCATTCACTACAAGAAAACACCCCTTTCACAACGATTTTTTGGGACGATTTTATTTCGTCGCAAATCAACATCGTTATTACAATGATTTTACGACGATTTTTTAAATCGTCGCAAATTTGGGACGAAATATTTCGTCGTAAAATCGTTGTTAAGTTCGGTCAAATTAACGACAAAAATCGTCGTAAAATCGTCGTTAATTACCGACGAATTACCAACGAAATGTATTCGTTGAACTTTGCAACGAATTACCGATGATATATGAGTTAGTTGAACACGTTTAAGTTACCGGGGTGTACGGTTAGGTGAACTGTTGCAAAATCTATGCAAAATTCGTTGCTAATTCGATGGTAACGAAAATAAAAATCTATATATAGCGGCCAACCTCATAAGAAAAATTTCATATTCAAAAACATTTACTTCTCTCTGACCAACAAAAAATGTCAATATACGAAATTAGAAGATGGATGTATAATCGTTTTGATTCGGAGGGATCGCTAACAAAGGAGTTCAGTGATGGGGTGGAGGGATTCATGCATCAGGCGGAAACTATACAAAATACGATTACCAGTGGTAAGATGTACTGTCCTTGTCCAAAATGCAAGAATAGGAAATTTATCATTACCTCGAAGGTGTGGTCGCATATATTAAATAGAGGGTTTATGCCGCATTACTATATTTGGTATTATCATGGACATGGTCATGGGGGAAATGCAGGTAGTAGTACTAGCAATTATCAAGCATCGAATTTTGATGAGTCAAATGATTTTAATCAATTTGATTATCATGCGGAGCATGGTCAAGATCATGATAGGATTCATGACATGGTTACAGATGCATTTCATGAAACTGTAAGTACATTTGCACATGACCATCATGATGAGGAACCCAATCTAGATGCACAAAGATTTTATGATATGCTAGATGATGCAAATCAGCCACTCTACGATGGATGTAGAGAAGGGCACTCTAAATTGTCGTTGGCGGCTAGGATGATGACTATTAAAACTGATCATAACTTAGCTGAGGTTTGCATGGATGATTGGGCTGATTTGATTAAAGAGTATTTGCCAGAGGACAATTTAGCTGCTGAAACTTACTATGAGATACAAAAGCTGCTTTATAGTCTTGGGTTGCCTTCTGAGATGATAGATGTCTGTGTTGACAATTGCATGCTTTTTTTTAAAGATGATGATAAGTTGCTGGAATGTCGATTTTGCCATAAGCCAAGATATAAGCCGCAAGGTACTGGTCGGAGTAAGGTACCGTTCCAGCGGATGTGGTACCTTCCTATAACTGATAGGTTAAAAAGAATGTATCAGTCTGAGAGGACAGCTGCATCGATGAGATGGCATGCATATCATTTGCAGACAGATGGGGAGGTTACTCATCCTTCAGATGCAAAAGCGTGGAAACACTTTAAGACGGTACACCCAGACTTCGCTAGAGAGAAACGAAATGTGTATCTTGGTCTTTGCACAGATGGATTTAGTCCATTTGGTATGTCTGGTAGGCAATATTCTTTATGGCCAGTAATCCTAACGCCTTACAACCTTCCTCCAGATATGTGCATGCAAAGGGAATTTTTATTCTTGAGTATTTTAGTACCTGGTCCAAAGCATCCGAAGCGTTCCCTTGATGTGTTTTTGCAGCCTTTGATAGAGGAATTGGGGCAGTTGTGGTATACCGGGGTTCGGACATATGATTTTGCGAGGAAAAAAAAATTTACAATGCGTGCGGTGCTTATGTGGACAATAAGCGACTTCCCTGCTTACGGGATGATATCAGGTTGGACTACGCATGGGCGATTGGCTTGTCCATATTGTCTCAATAGGACATATGCGTTTCAATTGAAACATGGTCGGAAAACAAGTTGGTTTGATTGTCACCGTCGATTTCTACCGATTCACCATCCATATAGGAGAAACAAGCGATTGTTTAGAAAGAACAAAGCTGTTCGTGTTCCTCCTCCTGTTTATCTTTCCGGGGAAGATCTAGAAGCAGAAATTTATCATTATGGTGCAATGGAAACAGTCAATCGTGGTGGAAATTGGCACACTCCAGCTAATATGGCGGATGGATATGGGGAGCATCATAATTAGCATAAGAAAATCATATTCTGGAAGCTTCCGTATTGGAAGGATCATTTGCTTAGACACAATCTGGATGTCATGCATATTGAGAAAAACTTTTTTGGTAACATCATGCATACAGTGTTAAACGTGCGTGGAATGACTAAAGACAGCGGTAAGTCAAGACTAGACTTGCCTGATCTTTGTTGTCGGAATGAGTTACATATTACAAGCAATGGGAAAGCACATGTTCCCATATTTCGATTGGGTGCGGAAGAAAAGTCAGCCTTGTTCAAATGGGTGACATCTGATGTGAAGTTCCCGGATGGGTACGTATCTAATCTAGCTAAATGTGTTGAGAAAGGGCAAAAGTTTTCCAGGATGAAGAGTCATGACTGTCACGTCTTTATGCAACGGCTACTTCTTTTTGCATTTGCTGAACTTCTACCAGGAAATGTACACGAATCAATTGCAGGTAACTTTAAATTAATCACATATGTAAACATTGATATAATATATATGAAATGAAAAATTAACAAGTCTACCTTATATGTGGTAATTGTCATTGTAGGTATTGGAGCGTTTTTTCGGGATCTTTGTACCCGCACTTTGTCAGAAGATGTTATTGCACAACTTGATGCTACTATTCATATTTTGTTGTGCAACTTGGAGAAAATATTCCCTTCCCCCCAGCCTTCTTTGATGTTATGGAACATCTACCTATCCATCTCCCTCACGAAGCAGAACTTGGAGAACCTGTGCAGTATCGGTGGATGTACCCATTCGAGCGATTCATGGACATTTGAAGCGGAAGGCTAAAAATCTAGCCAAAGTTGAAGGCTCAATAGTAGCATGAAGTTTAACAGAAGAAACTTCTCACTTCACGGGATACTATTTCGGCTCGAAGGTCCGTACACGGAAAAGGGCTACACGGCGATATGATGATGGAGGTGTAGGACGAACATATGCTAATGAAGGTGTCCCAGACATCTTTTTTTCAATCGGTCGATTATGTGGAAGCGTGAAGTCAATTTGGTTTGCTAATGAAAAAGACCATCATAGTGCCCAAACGTATATCCTCTTAAATTGCGAAGAAGTTAGTGAATTTGAGACGTAAGTGTATAAACATACATATATATATATATAGTTAAATTATATATCCATTTATGCTTAATTGAATATACTTTTGTATGCAGTGAATTTGTTAGACAGGTACGAGAAGTCATTGAAGAAATCTCAGTAGACGAAATCAACAAGCGTAAAGATCAACATTTTGCCCCGTAGTTGAAGACGCAAGTACATAGAAATTAATTACTTGGACAATCTAATACATATATATATATATATATATTGATTTTGTTAATTAACGATTTGGGTCGAGCATGGGGATACCGCATATCCACTCTGGTTCCATGAGTTAATCAAAGGCCCCATATCAAAGATAACGACTGCACACATGTATTGCACACGCGGATATATATTTCATACATTCAAATACGGCAATCAAAGAGCTACTGCAAACTACGGGGTATGTGTGCGGGGCGAAATAGATTTTTATGGAGTGTTGCAAGACATAATTGAAGTTGAGTACCCTGGCTGCTTAGGTTTGAAATGCGTTCTCTTCAAATGCGACTGGTTCGATCCAACAGTTGATCGAGGGGTCCGTAAAAACAAATTTGGGGCAGTAGATGTCAACCAATCGCGGCGTTACAATAAGTATGAGCCATTTATCCTAGCATCACAAGCAGAACAAGTCAGATTTGTTCCATATCCGCGAGTTCGGACAACGCGTATCTCATGGTTCTCTGTTATAAAAGTTTCTCCGAGTGGTCGAATTGAGGGGCTTGAGGATCTCCCAATGCAGCAAGATCATTGCTCTGATATGCCAGAACCAAATGAGAGCACTGATGACATCCTTTTGATAGATCCTCAAAAAAGGGAAGTTGAATATCTCCCAGGCGACACAGAGAAAGAAGATGAGGAAGATGAGTTCGAAGAAAGTGATGAACCAGATGATCAAGAAACGGATGTGTCTTCGTCCGAAAATGAATCAGAGTGACCGAGCTAGCTAGTAATTATAATGAATTAATGTATTAATTAATAATGTTTTGATTTTCGTTAGTGAGTAATTATTATGAAATTTAAGTGATGCCATAAACCCTAAACTCGATTCCATCTCCTATTATCTCCGCTCATTTCCCGCCGTAGGTGGGGTGATTAATAAATTACGAGACACATAGACGAAATTAGGGTCAAGAAAGGGTTTGATCTGTGTCACCATTTGTTGACCCTAATTTCGTCTATGTGTCTCGTAATTTATTAATCGCCCCAACTACGGCGGATAATGAGCGGAGACGATCGGAGATGGGATCGGGTTTGGGGTTTAGGGCATTTCAAAGAGTCGTCTGATTTTCAGTGTGGTTTCACCAAGTCAATTAACTAAAATGCACACTATACCGCAATCATAACGGTTGTCGATTGTAGCATTTTAGGATCGAATCCACAGAGATCAATGTTACGACTATGAGAATGCAGGATGAAATTAAAGCTAAGACGAATGACAGAAATTTTTGGTTTTACAGTTTCGAAACTAAAACGGTGCAAATTCAAATAGAGAAAACGTTAAGCCTCGGGTGACGTTGCGGGAAATCACGAATAACGGTTAATGCATCTTAAACGGGGGTTAGCATTAAGAAACGTCTAGAACTCCAACCTAATAATAGATTAACCTCCTCCCGGAGTATTAATCCCTATGCTTTAAAACTATGAAGACTAACTCCCGTTGAATTCAAATGTTCTAAGCATGCTTTTCTAGTTCGATTTGATAGGTTCACAAGAACGCTTTAACATCAACTCCCGTTGGATAAGGACGTTTTGCTCATCTAGGATAATTCCGGCATCTAGACGAACACTCCCGTGCGCTAGATGACCTAAGATCAAAAATCAAGTGATCAGTTTAATTCAAGCAATAAGAACACCCTAGACGAAGAATCCACCGAATAAATCCCCGTTTAATCTATTCTAAACCGTTAAATCATGAAATCCCTTAACACCCTTTGGCTTAACTAAGAACTACTCACTCATAATTGCAGAACAAATACAGAGAAATGATGAAGAACACATGATTAAAAAAACAGAAATAGAAGAGATTAAGAAAACTTCTCAAATATGTAGGATCAAAGGGTTGCTTTCCAAGCTTACAAATCACCAAGATCAAAGAGAAGAGTACAGAATACAGAGTGTATGTTACAACTGGGTTTTTTCCCCTTATTTTTCAGAGTTTTTCGTCAAAGAGAGAGAGAAAATTAGGTGAAATAGTTCAAAACACGTTTTTTACACTATTATCAGGAGCTGGATCGATCGATCNCAAGGAGAGCACGCTTTTCTGTGAAACATCAGAAAGAGAATTAGTAAGGTAGTCTAAGACGAAAGGGGTTTTTTTTAAAGAGTTTTTGGTGTCATATTGTAAAGAACGTAAAAACGAAAAATCGATTGTAAAACAAAGATGAAAAATCAGTTGTAAAGCAATAATAAAAATCGGTTGTAAAGCAATAATAAAAATCGGTTGACATATATAATGACATTGAGTTGTAAATAAACTAAGTTTGGAATGGCAAATGAGAAATTTCAAGTTAAAAACTACCCAAATAGCAAAGGGAGTTCAAAAAGTCACTCTTTTGGCAAATTTAAAACTTAAAACTACCCTTTGTTTGATGCAGAATCCAGATTTCGTAGCTGACCATCCATTTCTATTTACAGTGAGAGAAGACAAGAGTGGAGTGATTTTGCTCATGGGTCAAGTTCTTGATCCTTCAAAACATTGATTGAACATTAAGCAATCGATATGATTGTTGTATTTTGTGTCTATTTCTGGTTTAATGGAATTTAGGTTCTTCTTTTTATTGCTATGTGAGTGAAAAGTAAAACTGATTCTTGTCAAGAGAGTTCCAAGATTAATGGGTTTTTTTCAGTCACAGATTGTTTTTTAAAACGCCTTCGTTTCGTCGAACACCTTGTAGGCATTATTGCTTATACTAATATTTTAAAGAAAACACTTGCAGAGATACAAACAAAAGTCTGAAATCGAGAATCAAACCACAAGTTGGATCTATCTTCAACCTACGATCAGTCTTAACACAAACGATGACTAATCTCACAATCAACCAATGACGGAAGGAGATGAAGAACAGATTAGGTTACAACATTTATCGATAGATCCACTGAAATCAAGAATGGCGGATAAATCTCAGAAGAGAAAGCAAGTATCATCTGAATCTCTACTAGTCTTTATTCTCAATGATTTGTTTGTAAATTCTCAAAAATTCGACCATCGTTTGCGCAAAAGCATCTATGCTGGTCGAGAGTATTCGATCGATACGAATTCAGATGAGTCTAGCTTTATAGGCAGCTTAAATTTTGCAAAAGTTGGAAACTTTACTTCAAGATCCAATGATACAGCTCCTTTGAACAAATCTGTAACACTTCGTCCAAAAGTTGGATTAGATGTTGGTCATCTTCTCAAATCTGCATTAGCAGGAGGAATCTCATGTGCTTTCTCTGCTTTTCTAATGCATCCAGTGGACACTGTAAAGGTATAATAATCTCTGACTCTGACTCTGACTTACTTCTTGTTTAGTGCTTATGAGATTGTTTCTCATTAATAATATTTTTTGCTATCTCAATCATAAGACACAAGTTCAAGCATCAACAACATTGTCCTTTGTTGAAATTCTGTCAAAGATTCCGGAGATTGGTGCTCGAGGTTTATACAAGGGCTCAATTCCCGCGGTTGTTGGTCAATTTGCAAGGTTATCATCTCCTTGTGATCTGCCTCAGTTTTTGCTTATTAGCATCATCGTGATTTGTCTCTTGTTTTCGATATTTCAGCCATGGCTTACGAACTAGCATATATGAAGCAAGTAGACTGGCATTACCGCTCGTTGCTCCTTCTCTCCTCGACATCCAAGTTATTAAATGCTCATTTTCAAACATCATGCTACATTGTCTTTCGTCATTTGATTTGTTTTCTTGGGTGAAATCTTGATTCTGTAGGTTCAGTCAGTCGCGTCTTTTTTGGGGACGGTTTTGGGGACAACACTGCGAATACCGTGTGAGGTGTTGAAACAACGGTTACAAGCCAATCAGTTTGATAACATTGTGGAAGCTACGGTTTCGACTTGGCATCAAGACGGGCTTAAAGGACTCTTTCGTGGGACCGGTGTTACTCTTCTACGCGAGGTTCCTTTTTACGTTGCTGGTATGGGACTTTACAACGAATCAAAGAAGGTAATATTTTTTTTTTTTGTAAACCAAGAAGTTTCGGACATAGGCCAATAATCTCTTCGGCCTAGGGACCAGAGCATGTTAATATAGAACTAAAACATAGACATGGCTGGGTTTGAGTTTCAAAGCTGGTGGAGAGACAATTAGGGAGAGAGCTGGAGCCGTGGGAGGCTATCGCGGTTGGAGCCTTGTCTGGTGGTTTCACGGCTGTGCTAACGACACCATTCGACGTGATTAAAACGAGAATGATGACGGCTCCACAAGGCGTGGATTTATCGATGTGGATGGCTGCTTATTCCATTTTAAAACATGAGGGTCCTCTTGCTTTCTACAAAGGAGCTGTTCCAAGATTCTTTTGGACTGCTCCTCTTGGAGCCTTGAACTTAGCTGGCTATGAAATTCTTCAAAAGGCTTTGATAACGCCTATAAATCAACCAGTGCATAGCGACTGACTTTTGTTTTACTAAAGCAATACACATAGCTACGAGTGGGCTTGTCATTTGTTCACATGTATTGATTGTTATATATATATATTTTTTTTTAAATGTAATATTAGTTAATCAACAAAGGAAGATATTAACAGAGTTTGACAAATAAATGTGGACGAACACATTCAGCATTAATGTAGAAAAACTTGAAAGAAAATAGAGCTTTCAAATAAAAAAACAGAGCAAAATTGAAATGCAAGTCGACTTTGATGATGGGCGCTACAATCAACCAGGAGGGATGCTTCGAACGCTTGTCCATCGGGCTAGGATGTCAGAGTTCTCATCTTCTTGAGCTGGAGCTAACGAGGGGAGGCACATGGGTGAGGAAAGAGCAGAACGGGAAGGTTGTTGGTGGCGTCTTCCATTCGTTTTTCTCCAAATGCCATATACCGTAGCTTCTAAGGCCGGATGAGCTAGAATTGAGTCCACTTTGCTCCTCTGGTTTCTGGATAAAGACCAGATTGTTATCTCCAAATCTGGGTTTGTTCTTCCTTGCAAAAGACCTAAAATTAAGCCAATTCAAGCAAGACTGTAAAGGAGTAGAGAGACGCAAAAAATAAGTGGTCTCTCGTCTCGGTTATTTCTCCGCAAAGAAGACACGGTTGAACCAGTCCCCATTGTCTCATCCTGCTTCCCGTAGCAAGCTTATCTCGGATAGCTAGCCACGTAATGAATGTGTGTCGAGGGATAGATTGTGAGAACCAAACCAGCTTGTTCCACCAAACAATCGGCCGTGACTCTCTTATCTGCTCCCACGTTGCACGAATTTAGAAATGATCTTTAAACTCATTCGGACTGTGATGTCATCAGACAATATATGGGCCACTAAAAAGCACGAAGCCGGAGTAGAACAAATACAGTTCATCATGTCTGGGAGATTCTGATGCCGCCTCGTTTGTCGAGGCAATCATATTTTAACTTAGGGGTCTCTTGCTAGATTGAGTGGTGTTGCGGGATAGAACACATCCTTGTCTATGTTGGCGAATGAGACACGTCGCTTTGGCCAATCCATGATGGCACCAACAGTAGCTAGGAATGACCATCCTAGGATTATTGGTGAATAATCATCCTTTGGCGTTTTGACAATGAAGAAGTCGACTGGAGCGATGCAGTCACCTATCTTGACAGCCATGTCGTAGACAAATTCTTTCGGAGTTGTACAAGATTGGTCATCCAGTCCAATTCTGATGTTTCTTGGGTAGACGTGCTTGATACCAAGAATGTGCGCGGTTGACATAGATATGATGCTTAGACACAAACCCGAATCGCAGAGAACATTTCGAAATTCAACGCCTATAATGCTGCAAGTGAGCAGGAATTGTCCTTGAATTTGGATCTTGTGCAACCTTCGAACAGGTCTTCCGGTTCTAACGTAGTTGAAGAGATTGCGAATCTCTGAGGTGGATTTTTTGCTTTTGCAAAAGAAATGACCAATCATGTGGTCCATCCAAACTCTAGCAAATGTGATTCCGGCCATAGGGAAGATCACAAAACACATTGTTGAATTCTTCCAACTTCTTCTCACTGATCTGATTTGGATACCACATGTACTTCTCTGGTCGAGGCATATGAATCATGTAAACGGTGGTAGAGCTTATGGCTCAACTGAAGTATATGTGAATGTTTTCTTTCCTTTCTCTGCTTTCATGCTTCTCCATGCTTCTTCGAATGAGACAAACATCGGGATCTTCTTGACCAAGTTGTTGAACTCGATTAACTTCTTCCCTCTTATGTGTATCGTAAGAGGCTTCACTAAGTTCACAGTGTTGCTTCTGGAGGAGTAACCAATCGGATATGCCTTGCTAGGTTCAAGAGTTGGTTCAAAAGCTGAGTAATACTCTATGTAAAAATATGTGATATCATAGACCTTGTAGGAATCGATGTAGAAATCATCATCGTCCTTTGGAAAGCTCCTTGGGCGTTTTGATGTTGATTCAGATGGTTGCATCTCTTCATAAGATTTGATCATGTTGCAAGGTGCAAAGGAGACTGGTTCCACATGGTCATGAGTGTTGTTTGAAGGTTGGGTATGCAAGGCAAATATGTCTTGTTCGAAGAGGTGTGGTTGTGCCACAAGGTGTCGGGGTCGCGGCATATGGTGTTCTAGCTGTGCCTCTGGGACTGGAGTCGCGGCAAACAACTCTCTGGCCGCGCCTCTAGGGCTTTGGTCGCGGCCAGAAGGGCTACAAATTTTATTGCTTATTTCAACTTGATCATTATCTCCTCTTCGTTTTTCTTGCGAAAAATCATCATCTTCTTCGTTCTCTTCAAGAATTTCTGTAAAAGAATCGAATGGCTTCTTCTTTTCACCAAGATTGAGAGCACAAAGCAGTTTGTTATGATGTTTCTGTTTCTTAGAAATATTCTCCAAATTAGCTTCAGTTTTTCCAAGAGTGTTGACAACGCGTTCAAGAGTCGAGTCGGTATCTTTAGCTTAAGATTCGAATATGCGTAGGCCTTCTACCAGTTGTAGAATATCGCTTTCCACGCGATCTCTATTCAAGTAGATAGAGTCGGCCGTTTCTTCAAGTTTGCACTTCAAGTAACAAATGGCGCGCATATCGCGGTTGAGATCACACTTCTGCTTTCCTTGCTCTTCTTCAATCCATGATAACCTTTCATTGATTGTTGCAGCGTATTTGAGAGTTTGCTTCTTAAGAACTTTGACATGAATAGTGATGTCTTGAATCTTCTTGGAAAGATCAGCAGTGATTGCATCATTCTTCTTAAGCAAAAAGGCTTCCATCATGACTTGATAGTCCATGAATTGGTTCATCATTCTCTCGAGTCTGTCTGCTTGAGTGTTGGCAGCGAGGTATGATTTTGATTGTTCAAAATATGATGAGCCGGACGGTAAGACTGAAGGTTGTTGTTGAACCGATGAGGTGCAAAACATTCATCTCGAGAGTAAGGAGGCTAGCTGGTAACGTCCTTGAGAGTGGTTGATCGGTGTCGGTTTCCGATCAGAGTAGTGCGAATCGCGTGAGCTACGAAAGTTGCCAGTGTTGAGAGAGTAAGGAGCTGCAGATGGGTCGAAGTTACCCCGCTCCATAACGTGATCTTTCTCCAGAGGCAGATCCATGTTTCAGAGTCCTAAAACGAAGAAAATCTAAACCAAAACTTAAAAGAAAATGGTGGTCTTAGAGTGAGTCACTAACGTTGAGATTTTAGCAAGCAAGAACGAATAGATTCCCCGGCAACAGCGCCAAAAACTTGATGCGGCCTCATTTGTCGAGCCAATCAGGTATTAAATTTATACATGGGTGTCTGCAAGTGCACATATGTGCATTGTAGGACTTAGGGGTCGATCCACAGAGAATCTACGCATGTATGTAAGAATCTATAACAGGTTAGAATTGATCTAAGACAAAGAAGTTTAGATGAGGCTGTCACGATTATTAGTATACAAGAAGAAGGAAAATAAAAACAAATGTAAACTATGATAACTAAGCATTGGGTCTTTAGGGATATCGCAGGGGTTCAGATTGATTCAAACAAGAAAGTTAACATTAGCATATCGATTTTAGACTAAGTTCTTTAAACTGGAAACACGGATGAATAGGCGATCTACTGTTGTAGCATCGACTACCTATGTCTAACAACTTAACTACTCAGCTTTCGTTGGTAGCTACGAGATCAAACACGCAATTAGATCAAGTTCGTATGCATTCACAAAGCTCTATAGTTATGCTTTCGTATGTTATAGCGTAATTGCTCGTCTAGGCTAGTTCGGGTTATTAAATTCAGCACTTTCGTAGTTTTATCTTCCTAAGATCAGTGACTAGTTCATGACTCTAGCTCCATGCAATAAGAACAAACCTATAGAGAACTTCTAAAAACTAGCTATGTTAAAATTGCCACTTATCCTATTCAATCATGAAATCCCCTGTGATAAACCCTTTAAACCCAACTAATGAACTACTATGACATGATAAAGCAAAGTAAAAACGTGATGAAAGAATGCATAATCATATCAAAGCATAAACAAAAAGGGTTTAAGAGAATCTCTATCTGCCTAAACTAAGAACAAAAGACCTAAAAAGTTTGGTGGCTATAAAATTTGTATCTATGAGGTTGCACATATATGAGACCTAAAGCAACATATATATAGGTCTTCAAATCTTCTAGAGGTGTCTAGGACTTTTCCTTGTGCAAAACGACATAGAATTTGAAGTGGGCTTGCAAACGGGCTTGGATCGGGACGATTTCAGCTGGCCGCGGGTAAAGTCTTCCTGGCCGCGGGCGCGAGCCTCTCAGTCGCTGCCGGAGTGGCTTGAGAAGCTTTTTACCAGAAGGAAGTGTACTCACCATTCCTGATTTCATGACGAATAAACGATGCAGCAAGCGGACAAATCTTGAGGAGCTTTTTCCATATCCAGGAGCCATGAGATCCCTCTAATACATCCCAAAAGGTAGAGTTGCGGAGGAGATTATGGCGAGTCCAAGCCACCCACAATGAAGTCGGATTTTCAAACAATCTCCAAATAAGCTTCAAAGAGAAAACACAGAAGGATTCATGCATTTTTTTAATGCCAAGTCCACCTTCATTCTTCGGTTTGCGTACCACTTCCCAGGCAACATTCGCTCTTGTAGAGATATGGGGAGAACCTGGCCATAAAAATGCAGAGCACATTCTTTTTATCGTGTCAAGGAAACGTTTTGGGAGGCGGAAAGCGAAGCACCAAAAGTTTTTGATACTCGCTATGACATATTATAATATGACGCCCAGCAAACGAGAGAGACTTACTTGACCAAGAGATCATACGAGTGCGAATTTTGTCAATTAACGGCTCGTAATCCAATTGAGTCATACTCTTTATTGTGATAGGCAAACCTAAGTATTGGATATGTAGTTGCTCCAATGGTAACCCTAGATCAAAAGCTGGTTTAGAGAATTCACATACCATCCACAAATAAAAAAGATTTGGAGACGTTGATCCCTAAACCTGATTCTCTCTCAGATACACCAAGAACTTCCATTGTTCATTGAAGAGACTCCGCTGTTCTGTCCATAAATACCAGCATATCATATGCAAAACTAAGAAGGGTCAATTGGAGATCTCGACATAAAGGGTAAATTCTAATTTTCTCAACATTAATTGCGATGACGAAAAACCTTGTCTTAGACCACGAGAACTCTTAAAATATCCATCGAGTTCTCTGTTAACAAGGAGCGAGAAGGCAACCGACGAAATACAATTTTGAATCCACATAACAAAAAGATCAGGAAAACCCATAGCATGGAGAGCGGACACGATAAAATCCCAACTAACCGGATCAAAAGTCTTTGCAATGTCCAATTTAAGAGCGCAACAAGGCGATATTGAATCCTTGTGGTAGTCCTTTATAATCTCAGTAGCTAGAAGTACGTTTTCAAGGAGTAAGCGACCCTTGACGAACGTGCTTTGATTGGGAACCATGTCTTCGGGAAGAACGGTTCTGAGTCTATTGGCAATGATGACTTTGTAGATCATATTACAACAAGGAGTAGGCCGGAAGTCACGCATAGTTTGAGCATCCACCTTTTTTAGGCGCAAGATGTTTATCCCATTCGGCATAAATCCGTATAAGAAAAAGGGCTGCACCGCCACAACAAAATCTGAAGCTATGATTGGCCAAGCCGCGATATAAAACGATGCCGTAAACCCATCCGTACCCGGATTTTTGTTAGAAGGCATGGAGAGAAGTGCACTTTTAATTTCCTCTTTCGTTACATGGCTTAGTAAAAACTGAGACTGATCGGAAGGACAGCGATAAGTGATAAGATCTTGAAGTTCCTCTCTCGTATAGGTTGGAGGGTGAAGACTCTGAGTTGAGAGAAAAGTCCTGAAATAACTCACAACCTCTTCTTTGATATCATTTGGCTCAGTGATTGTTTCTCCTACATCATTCACTAGTCTCTTGATCGAATTTTTTGACTTCCAAGATTGAGCAATATGGTGGAAGTATTTGGTATTCTGGTCACCATGATGCAGCCAAGTAATTCACGACTTTTGACGAAAGAACCTCTCTTCAATCTCAGAAAAATGATGCCAACTCGATGAAGCTTCAGAAACTGCTGCAACATTTTCCAATGTAGGAGAAAGAAGGGCTTGATGTTGTTTTTCGCATAATAAATCAAATGCTTCTCGGGTTTTCCTTGTAATATCTCCATATATATTCTTGTTAATTTACAGCTCGAAGATGTGGCTTCATAGTATTGAGTTACGGGTTTTCCTTTTCGATCCGGTGTCACCATTACCGGTACATCGATATATCATGGTTTTTACCCCTTTTAAGCCATGATATATGTCCGTTTTATAGATTCTTTCTACTATTTTGCAGTGTTTTAGAGTTTTTTACAGGTTTTAGCACGTTTGGAGCATAATTGGAGATATTGGAGCTTTCTGGAGCATTTTGGAGCAAAACAGAGANCGAGTTCATGCTCCTTAAAAATTCAGTTTTGAATTTTGCACCTCCTTTCGTCTGTCTAAAGTTCTGAAGTTTGCATTTCAACTTTTGTACATATTCCAGTGATGATCAATAAATTAAACATTTCATCAAAAAAATAAAATAATATTATGTGTCTATTTAGAAAATTTCAGTTAAAAAAAAACAAATTAAAGTACAATACATAAAAATGCGATTAAAAATTATTAATCCAAAGATTATATATACATTCAAAAGTCATAAAGTTTTAAGATTCAAAATAAAATACATAGCGTTGATCCGTAGAAGCACTTTCATGGCTCGTTTTTCATGTCTGAAATTAAATAGAAGCTATTGACTAAACATAAACGTCGTCAATGGATCCTCCCTGCCAAATCAAGAGATCCATATTTTTTGAATTGAAAACGTTAGCATCACGACCTTAACCCCTTAAACAAGTATTGATGGTGGATACCGCTATGTTCTTTCGAACCTTCTTCCTTATGCAGCGAGTGTAGCAGCAAAATGAGAGTATCAAAGAATACATCATTAGCTCATTACAAGCTTTAGTTGAAGCAGAAAAAACCATAAAAATTGAATTTCTTAATCAAATTCTTGGATACTTTATATATTAAGATTTGAATTAGTCTATCATCTATATTCATATAAGATATCTTACAAATATGTATGTTAGTTGCTACAATAGAAATCTTTGACAATATACCAGACAGGAAGAGAATGTCTTCAAGCCGGCGGTGCCAACCTTAATTTTATTCACAACTTTAAAAATATAAAACAGTGAAATCTTGCAAATGTAAAAATGTTTGGTTCTCACATTAGAAACATAAAAAAAATGGCTTACATAGAGAAGGTTACGAGCAACAATCCAACAAGTTAGTGTGTCATTCTTCCTAGTGTTGTGATGATCTGTATTGAACAATTACAATGCTATCAAACCAAACTCAAACAAATAACAACAAAACTATGCATAGTCAACACAACAGAACATAAGAAGAACACAACAAGTCCACTTTGTCAATTACTCAAGAACAAATAAAATGGTTTGAAACTGAAACAACACAACAAGGACAAATACTTAATGTCTTTTTTTATATACTTCGACTATGCACACTTCTTAATGTCATCCTCACCAATCCTCACCAATTCTATTTTTGTAACAAGTAATCAAATTTGGATACTCTGGAGAAGGTTCCTTCCATATTGGGATCCCGTGAAAACATCATCTTAGAGGTTTTGATGCTAACCGTTGACCTAATCATACATATCATTAAATGATGATTATAACATATATAGCGATATCCCACATTAAATGTTAATATGTTAAGTCGGACGTCATGAAATGGAAAGTTACAGACGTAACATTCATGTTGTTACAGTGGATTCGCTAAGTGCGCTTTATCCATCGAGGCAAACACAGCATGCTATAAGAAAATTCTCTACAAAGTCATGAATGTCTCTATCCCATCTCACCTATGTACCATGCTAGCATAGCTAAAAAGTTTAGCCCGATTTTTAATCCGATATCCCGTTCCACTAAGTTAGGTCAAGTATGTTTATAAAACTTACTCATTTCACATAGTGGAGAATATATGAAAGATTTTACTTTAGCCTTGTGCATGTCTCTTTTCACGTTTTAGTCAATTTCTATTTGAACACATTTTCATTGTCATTTCTTTCTTCATCTTCTAAGATGCACTCATTCGCCTCCCGTCATCTACTCACTTTTCACCTTTGCTTCACTCATATATAATAGATTAGACTGTGGATTAATTTGCAACTCATTTAAAAACTATTTCCTTGATACATTCTATTTTCTCTGATCACCTACATGTTTTTCTTGCTGACTTGAAACTCATGGGTTGTGTTGTCCTTGGTTTGAGGGGAGGGTTGTTGAGGTATCAATTCAAGTCTCACATCAAAAGTTTAAACAAAGATGATCTAATATAAAAGTTAAGTGCAACTTCAACTAGTATGAGGCCTTTTGGGAAGGAGCCCAAAAACAAATACGTATGAGATTTGTCTCTTTGGTCCAAAGCGGACAATACCATAATAATGAGAAGTTGGACATGGATTTAAAAAGCTCAACATATAAGGTGCAAATGGCTGAGTAAATAAATAGAGGAACAGATCTCAGCCTAATTATTAATTAGGCGGCATTCACTTCAAAGTCCTACCATTTAATTTTTTTTTTATGGAAAATAGTTGGATCCACATTATAGGTGGAAAAAGATAAGATTCTGCTAAGATTTGGTTCTCTAAAGAGGAGAGGAATAAAACAAAGAGTAACAACTTTTTTTTCTTTTATCTACTATTTTATTCTTCTAACTACCATTATTCCACTAATTCATATTTCACTCATCATTATTCCTCTTATTCTAATTATTCCTCTCATGCACCACCATTTCCACCCATAGTCGTATTGGTTGAGATTAAAGTAATTAAGAAGAATTGAGAGGGAAGAGATCGAGAATTGAAAAGATAGAAATTGAGAGGGAATGAGAAAAATAGAAAAATAGAAAAAAAAACAACGTGATTGGTAGTTAATGAGTAATCGAGAGGGATTGATTAAAGAAAAATCTCATTATGTTTAAAACATAAAAATGATTATAATTGAAGAAAAAACAATAAAATATAAATTAATAATATTATTATAACTTAAATTATAAATCTATTTCTTGGATAAAAAGTAAAATATATTGGAAATCTATCAACGACGCCAAAATCTACGTTGATTTTTTGACCATATTTGTTCAGCAATTTGATCACGAACTATCCGCATATACACTTTTGTCTCTGATTCTTCTTCAGCTATGGCACCATAAATGTCTTCATGCTCATCATTCTCATTAGCTTGTGTTTGTGCAAAATTATTTTCGATATTAATGTTTTCAAAGTCCGAGTCTTTAAAATTGTGCTGCGGAATAAGATTCTGCAAACCCATTGTAGCGAATATAACACTTCTATGTGTGGCGATATTATACCTAGGAAATTCATTAATGACCCTCCATTTCTTCTTACATAGTCCAAATGTTCATTCGATAACATAACGTAAGGACACATTCAACCTATTAAACATTTCTTCATTATTCCTTACGAGGTTCACAGTTAAAAAACTCTTGGAGATGATATCTCGTGTTGTCCCATTGTTCCTTTCGATATGAGCTAAATATCCACGCCTATAGCATATCCATAATCTACAATGTAATACTTACTTTCTGGAGGTACATGAAACGTCAGATCATCTCGTATCATAGTTGCCAACACTCGTGCATCATGGGCATATCCTGAAATCCTGACAAAATTATATGTGAAAAGCATGTCAAAATCGCATATAGTTAAAACATTAAGGCTCACAATTCCTTTTCTATTTATAAATCGGAGACCTTTTCGATCCGGTGTCACCATTACCGGTACATCGATATATCATGGTTTTTACCCCTTTTAAGTCATGATATATGTCCGTTTTATAGATTCTTTCTACTATTTTGCAGTGTTTTAGAGTTTTTTACAGGTTTTAGCACGTTTGGAGCATAATTGGAGATATTGGAGCTTTCTGGAGCATTTTGGAGCAAAACAGAGATCATATAGCTGAGAAGTCGATTTGAAGCCTGAGTGTCGATCGATACTACTTTAGTATCGGTCGATACTCACTGCAGCAAGACACGAGTCGCGACTTTAAATGAAGAATTGAAGAACTTCCCAACGATGGATTGAGTTCACATTTTGCTACAAGACAGATCTATGGATTAGCTTTCATTTGGAAGTGGTTTGAGGCCATTCCAACGGTGCGATCAAAAGTTATGTCAGTTTTCGTGAAGACAGTCCAGTCTGGCGAGCAGTGACTAGTGTCGGTCGATACTCACTGCAGGAAAACAGGAAACGCGCCTTTTTACAAGTCTAGAGAGTTTGCACCTTGGTCCAGAAGTCTTTAATAATTACAAGAAGCCCCAAGACGTGTTTTAACATTATAATTAGGTTTTTCAGCCACTTTTGTTGGCTAAGCTTTATTTTACTTTTGTTCTGATTGAGAGAGATTGTTTTAGGGATTTTGGGGAGACAACTCTGAACCCCTTTG
>PKMM01050834.1:1935779-1986355 GCA_002933915.1 Eutrema heterophyllum | reverse complement strand
GGTGAGCAAAATAACTATTCGCAAAGAGATTTGGTTTAGTTGTTTTGTGAACAAATCGAACTTGGAATAAAAGCTGGTTTAGACTTTAGGATTCGCAAAGAGATTTGGAATTCTAGGATTTAGGCTTAGATAGTTTTCGCAACGAGAGTTGGTTAGCTATACTTTAGTGATTTGAGTTCAAGAACTGCGCTAAATCTGAATCATGTTAGTTAGTTCATCTACATTCATTGAATTCCTGAGAAATACCCTGAGCTTATCTTTCTCCCAATTGATTTACAACCCTTTTAACTTACGCATTGCTTTCAATTTCATATATTAGTTTAGCTTAATTCTGATCTACATAATCTATTGTGCGATATCTGGAGTTCTTGTGTTCGACCCCTACTTATACTACAACAACTGTTTTAGTACTTTTAGGGTATTAATTTGAGCATATCATGCATCGATAAATCCATTAAAATAAGTCCAATGTCTCTCTTTGAAAATGGTTGGAGATAGCTATCAATTCTTCGACTGTTAATGGGTAAATTCTCTACAACCATTTGTACCATTGCATTAAGAACATCATAAAACTTTTGGTTAATACTCTTTTGTAAGTGGCCAAACCTTAGGGAAATATCACGATGTGTATCATTTTGGGCATAAATGATGAGAAATATTGCGACACTATCGTCGAGACTTATGTTTCTCGAGTTTTCTAAGCCATATTTTTCTTGAAGTATTCCGCATAAGTGGGTGAATGCCTCCGGACTCATCCAAATAAGTGTTTGACATGAAATCTCGTTACCAAAAATTTGATCTCGTATAATAAGCTATACCTTTCCCCGATCTGAACTCATAGATTTCTTGGTATAATATCTCGTATAATATTGCAACATAGGAGATATACATACTTCCATACACTCTTCTTCTTCTAGTAACATCAACTCTGCAATCTCTTCGTCAGCAAGATTATCGATTCCTTGTGAATGTAATTCTGCAATTCGAAGTTCGTGATATGTTAAATATAGTTGAACTAGAATTTCTTAAACATAACTTCTCACACATCAAATATACATAAACAAAGACAAGTAATAATAACATGTAAAGTTAGAATACAAAACCATCACTGCTTTTTCCCATCATCAACCCCAGACCTGTTGAAAAGTTGATCATTTCTGGAACACTACCCGAAGCAGATCTTGCAGATGTAGAGTCTAAACCATAACCTTAGTTATTATTTGTAATTGATCCCGAATCAAAAACCCCAAAGTTAGGAGAAAAAATCGAAGAAGTATGTGAACTGAATCCTGCCAAAGAAGGGGAATGTTCATAATTATTGAAATCCCGTGTGTCTAACCCATAACCTTGATCACATGTGACTTAAAACAAATGTCACATCTTCCAAATTTATCGTGGACGTTTTTAACACCAACAACAAAAGGTAAAAAATCCTAAAACACCATGTGAAGGATGCCCCAATTTACAATGCCACAAAGCATGATCTTTTGTAGCCTTGACTTTGTTTCCTCGCGTAACCGTCACATCTCAGTAAAACTAAACACCATCCTGTTCTTCACCGGCTCCAATCAGGGTCCTCGTAAAATGGTCCTGCAAGATACACAATGTATCAGTAAAGACAACAATACAACATGTTTGCTTAAGTAACATGGCCATTGAAAGCAATGTGCAGTTAAGGTTGGACACAAAAAGAACATGTCGCAGAGTGATCTTTTCCGACAAGCGTAACAAACCACTCTTCGTTACCATCACTTGGCTATCGTCAGCGAAACTCACATGACAAGACACGATGTCATGTAGGTCGGTAAGCAATCTGACATCACGTGTCATATGATGTGATGCTCCCGTATCGAGAATGACTTCTCCGGTTTGACTCTTACCATTCAACTTGTCGGGGATTGGAATTTGGTTTCTGTTGCTCGAGTAGTGCTGTTAGAGACGCCCACTGCTCAGCACTGAGGCTCGAAACACCTACGTTCTGACTTCTAGAAGTTGAGGCTTGAACATCATTGGAACGAGGCTGATTCGATCTTCCACGACCTCTTCCTCCACCACCACCTCCACGACTATGGCTGCGTTCCGTGTACCACTCAAGAAAACCAACAATTTGCCAGCAATCCTTTTTTCATGACCACTTTTACCGCAATGAGTGCACACCACCGAACCACGAGTACGAGCTATTACGGCAATCAATCCATCCATCGTCAGAGGTTCTACTACATTCGCCTCCGTTCTTGTCACAAATCTCACGGCACCCTGTTTGGACTCATATCGAGAATAGGTAAGACGTCTCTCTTCTCACACCACTCTCTGATACACAAAGTTCAAATCTGGGAGTGGATCCATGCCGATTATGTTGGTACACACATTCCCGAACCTTGCATCGTCCAATCCCATGAGAAACTGGTGCACTCTCTCTTCTTAATTAATACTATGTGAAAAAACTTTTCAGAGGCACCACACATACACTTTGGAAGAGGCTTGTAACTAAGAATCTCTTCCCACTTTCAGTGAGGCTTCCAAAATAATCCATCACGCTTGATCCAACTTGTTTACACGCGGCAAACTCTGCTTTTAATTGATGAACCCTAACAGCGTTTCCTATTGAGAATAGGTTCTTCAGATCGTTCCACATCTTACACGTGTTTGGTGTAAAGGGCACAATGGATCGAATCGCTGGTGAGATCGACGCCCTTATTCATCCCACAATCATTGAGTTTATCCACTACAAGAAAAATCGCCATTGGTAGTACACTGATAACGCTATTATATGTCTTTCGTAGCGTTTCCATGAACGCTATTAGTGGACGAGCTATAATAACCCCCCATATAATAGCATTTGTTTGAATGCTATTATAGGTGAACCTATTGTAACGTTGTTTTTGTTTGTTGTCGTATGTCTTTTTGTAACGCATGTGTCGTGCTATTTACATTCTATTGTAACGACTTATTTTTGCTGTATTAGATATACCTATAACACTTCTAGAGTGCTCTGATATATTGTTTTGTAACATTTAGTTCATGCTGTAATTTATATTATTATGGCTGTGAGTTTTTGCTGTGTCACTTTATTTATGGCTATCAGGTTGTGCTATATTTTACTTATTTGAAACCCTGTTTTTCAGAAAATATATATATTGCATTAATGATTAAACTTAAAAATCATAGAAACAAGTTTCACTTCCATAAAAGATCCGAAAGATATCACAAGTACAACACAAGTACCATCAAACCAAGTCATACAACATAAGTACATTTCTTCTGGAGCGAACCCTTGGTATGTAACAACATAGTTATTGGCCACAAAGATAGAAACTATATATATATATATATAGGTGAAATCTTACCTTATCAACAAAACCGTGAATCACTACGTTTGCTTTCTTGTCCTTTGGGGTTTTCTGTAACGACAAATATAATCAGTGAACAATTTCCGATGAAAAAACTACACAGTCCATAAAATTCTTCCATATACATTCCAAAGAAAATATCAAGCTTATAGTAAACACCCTCCAGAGAGAACCCATAAAATTCATATGGGTCATTAATTACTTTTGGAGCCATTAACAAAGTACAAGATCAGCCATTTTGCAGTGTCTCCCTGCAGGATCAATCTCTTTTGGAGCCAAAGCATCCTGCCATAGAAAGAAAGACGCATAAGAGACACACAAAGACTCATCTTTGCCTATTTAAAAGTCTTAACCTACATAATATTAAAAAAAAAAAACAAAACAAAACAGGTGGACTATGATTCAAGGGCATCAGAACTCATTCCAAGGTTGAGAACTCATTCCAAGGTTGAGGACCATCGCCAAGGACAAAGATTTTGTATTAGAACAGCAGAGAAAACTCACCTCCCAATCCAAAACCGTATCTTTAAGTTTAGCTCCACACTTTTCATTAGAGCATTTTCTTGATGTCTCTTTCAATCCAATAGTTTCCACCTCGAAATCACGCATGTACCTTCAAGAGTTTAGAAAGGCTGTTACCATCTATGGTCCAATGACCATAGGGATTAGATAATGACAGCTCTGATCAAAAGGAATCACAGCGTAAGAGTAACGGAATAACATATGTTTCTGCCTTACTCTGCCCCACATGATGGGCACATCTCCATAAAAGAGTCTCCATGCAGCTCAGAAAGCTTCTCTCTTGGAATTCCAGATCGAAGATGTAAGCCATCCACATTCTAATAATATATGAAGGAGACAAGAACCTATCAGTAATTGAGCATGGTCATTAAGTAAGGCAAAAAATAATGTCTAAGAGAAGTGGAAGAAGAATAGATGGCAAGTATTACCTGACTGATGACAAATTTCAAAATGCCAGCTCTTTCTAATTCAACCAAAGTCATATGGGTCATGCTCGGCATTTGATGATAGATAATTGTGTGTATCCAAATCAATTACCCAAACACTCCATCATTGTAGTTTTTAGGGATCAATCCAAGGGAGGCACAAAGAACAACACACTAGGAATGCAAGAAATGACTTAAGCTAGAGAAAATGTTTTGGGTTTTTTTGTTTTTGGATTAAGAAAGTAAAATGCAAGAAAGAAAACAAAGATAGAAATGTTGGATCATGGATTAAACAAGCAAATGAATGATTAACAATCAAATAATGATGACAAAGATTGCATTAAACACTATCCTAGAACATGGAATTCGCAAATATGACTAATCCATTCTCATGGCACTAATCACTTCACTAATCACCTAATTGACATAAACTCTCGTTTGCAATTAGATAATCAATGAGCATTAACCTCCAATTCCAATTAGTTCACTAATCACCCTAGACATCAACTCTCATTGGCTAGGATGTGAAAAGCTCACAAAAGGCTTGGTTCAAGCATTTCATCGAACACATCTCGTGCGTGAAATGCTTAAGCTCTAATTTTGATCTCTCAATCTAAACTAGCCTTAAGATCAACCTATGCGAAGGATCTAACGAGGATCAACTTAACTCATCATCATCTAACCATCAAGATAATTGACTAACGATGCTAATACACACAATATATGCTATTCCTTAGGTGAAGATCACTAGTTATGACTAATCCTCTCTCAAGGCACTAATCACTAAATCAAGATCAAATTCTCATTTGTGATGAAATGATTAGCAAGCATTAAGATCAATATTCAAATCAACCAATAAACACCTTAAGCAATTACTCTCATAGGTTAAGAATGTTTATCTCTGTCGAAGTTATTTGGGGAATTTCATCAAACACCTTGTGGGTGTGAAATTCCCAAAGATCTAGATTGACTCTCTCAAGTCCAATCTAGCATTAAGATCACTTAGAAAGAAAGGAAAGCAAAGATTTAGAATCAAAGCATCACAAATCAATCATCAACCCATAAAAATCAAGCAAACCAAAATCCAACAAAAACTCTAAAGTCTAAAAAACATGAAGAACATAAAAGAAAAATAAATAAAGATAAAGAAGATGCATTAATATAAAGATAAATGTGAAGAAATCTTCTCTAGAGTGGCATTTGTATGAAGAACAATCAAAATCCCTCCAAAATCATAAGAAGAGTTTGGGATAAAACCCAACTCTAGAAAGAAGAAAGCTTCCTCACAAAAATTAGGTTTTAAAATATTTATAGTGAACAGTGCAAACCGGGTCAACCCGGAACAAACCGGGTATTGACCCGGTCGGGTCTGGATCGGTTTGCAGCAGAAGAGTTTGTACCGACCGATCCTGGGTCGGTACAAACCATCCATTACAAGACTTCTTCGAGCAGGTCGGATGGGAGCGGTCGGCTAAAACGAGGATCCGGTCGATGCGAGGCGTGCCGGGTCATGCGCGGTACGAGTTTTAGCCGGTAGAGGTCGTCCTGCGTGAACGCTGGATTAGTGCCGTTCGGTAGTACCGATCCAGAATGGGTCGGTACTAATCTTCATCGTGTATGTTGGATGGACGCTGGGTGCAGATTTTAGCCGGCTAAAATGAAGTCTGGTCGATGTAAGGCGTGCTGGATGAGATTTTAGCCGGCAGAAATCGATCCGTGCGAATGCTAGCTAGTACCGTTCGGTAGTGCCGATCTAGAATGGATCGGCACTAATCTTCAAGAGCTTTTATGCCGAGCTGAGCTGGGCCGGTATGATTTTGCCCCTTAGGTCGGTAAAACCTTCTGCTTCAGTACCGATCAAACGTGCCGACCTAGGATTGCTCGGTGCAGGGCATGAGAAAGGGATGCTGACTGAAGGATGCTCGATCCGTGCTAGTGTGCCGATCGGTTCTGGATCGGTATGAATTGAGCTGTGGATCGACACAACTCTCTGTCCCAATACCGATCCAGAGTACCGACCCAGGATCGGTCGGTACAGTCTTCTACAAATCAACATTTTGCCTTGGCCATCTCCTTTGCATCCAAATCCGATCAAGCTTGGTTCCATGGCCTCCAATCACCTCCAAGATGTCTCAAAATCCCTAGAAATCACTCCAAAACATGCAAGACTCACTAGGACCTAATGCAAAACACCTTAAACCCTAATCAAGACTAAAACACTAAAAAAATGCTATGAGACATGCAAAAGAAGTAAAACCTAAGATAAATGAATGCATAGATGATGCAAATTATGACAATATCAGCATTGCATGATGAAATGGCAGAGATGATTTAGGTAAATATTTGCCCTCGCGCTGAAAACCAATAAACATGAATCACAAGTGTTTAGTTAGTGAAGATGAACTTCGGAAAAAAACATGTTTATAGCCAGAAAATCCAAGGAAATTAAGTCAATTCAAGCAATGATGTTAACAAGCCAACAAACAGGCCAATCAATGACAAAACTCAAAATCAAACCACTCGAGCCAGATAGTCAAAGAAAACAAAAATGACCTGTAACGTCCAAATTCCTTTGGGGCCTCGGAAATCAGGTATACCACAAGAAGTTGAGATGCCTACACCTGTAAAGACCACTAGATGCTTACTCTGCAAACAGAAACCAGCTCATTGAACATACTGAAATAACAACAGGAAACAACAACAATATATATATATATGCAAAAAGCACCAATAAGAATATGAAAGAATCGACAGAAACAAACCTTTTGAATCATCTTAGCAAGTTCTTCGATCTGCAGTTACCAAAACAAAATCAGACAAACACCAAAGTTAGCACGACAGTGAAACATACAATAAAACACCAAAGTTAAAGCAAGATCAAGCAAACATATCATATAGTCAGATCTTATATTTTGGTCTATAGTACAAATCAATCACATTTTAACCAAATTCCAATTCTTCAATTAATACAATGCAAGTCCAAATAAACAGGTACTGTAAAACCTAAACTATATGATATGAATCAAAAGTACTCTTCAATAACCCTCACGACTATCTAAAACACGAAGATAAAGGGTAAAGGCTTAAAACGATCCCAACCAAACATAGGGACAGAACACACAAAAGATCAACGGTTCTGAAAAATCTAAGTTGCTATGCCTTTAAACTCGAAAAAACAATCACGCAACGTGAAATTTACATAGAATCTGGAGAAGAAAACAAATCGATTAAACCCTTGAAAACCCAGGAGGAGGAAGGGAACAAGAATAGAAACCCGAGAGAGACCTTGCATTGTAGAACATGAGATGGGTCGAAGAACCGACTGAGACTCACGAATTGAATTTAGGGTTCATAACTTCGGAAATCAGAAATCGATTTACCTATCCTGGGTTTCGTCTTCGTTCATACAGCTGGAGGAGAACGACGGAGAGGACACCAACTCAGGCAGAAGGAACAATCAAGGCGACGGAGACTGACCTATGTCTAGACACCGAGTTCAAAGGGAAATTGAGGCGACGAAGGTTAAGATTGTGGCCAGAGGTGGACTTCGTGGTGGCAGTGGGCTTCGTGGTGGCTGTGGCCTTTGTGGTGGGGATGAATACGCCGGAGAAGAGATTCGCACCTGCAGTCTCTTTTTTCTGGCCTTAGTGGACTGAAGACGATTGAAAATGAGACCTAAAATTTTGTCTTAAGTGTTTGGCGGAGAAACCTAAAATTTTGTCTTAAGTGTTTGGTGCTCCAATGTGTTACGAGGCTCCAAAATGGATTTTTGGCTTCCCGCTTAGTAAAAATCCTGCCTAAAGTTGATTAAATGCTACAATAGAATTGCCATCCCAGCTTGACACTTTTAATAGCAATTACCGAAACTGCGCTACCTTAATGTGCTACCAATAAGCACTTTTCTTGTAGTGATCGTCTTCCACAACTCAGCTTCGTCAGCTTTTGCTTTCTCATCTGGCATCGGCAAAATTTTGTTGATGAAACCAGCTTTGCGCTTGGCACAAAGCGTGTTCTCCAACTCTGATGCCCACTCGGCATAATTCTCACCAGGTAACATAACCGGAGAGATCGACACCAGAATTATCCGACGGTGACGTGAAATATGGCGAGATCATATTGTGCTCGTTGCTTCCGGCGGATGATGCGTTTTCAGGGTTACTCCTAGCGTCAGGTTTTAAATTTGTAAACCCTAATGTCTGCAAGTGCACAGATGTGCGTTGTAGGACTTTAGGTATCGATCCATAGGGAGGGAATGCTGTTCTGCAAGACCTTAGAAAGAAGATTAGCAAGGAAGTCTAAGACCAAAAAGTTTTTATAGGGTTTTTAGTGACGGAAATTGTAAAGTACATAAAATGGATTGCTTAAAAGTAAAGAATGAAAATCGATGGCTTGAAAAACTAAGAAGAAAATCAGTTGTAAGACTATAATAAAACGATGTTGGATCGACAAGGATATCTCCGGGGAATGCTTGATTCAATCACGGTAACAAAACCCTAATAATATCGGTTCGAGCAAACTCCACGAACTGGGACATAAAAATGTGCAAGGCCTACTTTTGTACCACAATACACTTATGATTTAGATACTCGACCAGTAGCTTTCGACTCTGGCCGCGCAGAAAATCATGATGACACACTCGGCTCATATACATTCACGGCACTCTATAAGTATACTTTCGTATCTTATAGCACGACACACTCCTATAAATTAATGGTTCCGAAGATCATGATTCAACACTTTCGTGGCTCTTAATACACCTAGGATCAGTTTCTATTTCATGACACTAGATCCATGCATTAACAGCAACATATAGGAAAGAGTTCTAGAATTCGGATAAGTTTACTTCGTGAAATCCCTATCAAGCATATGACTCCCCATCGATAATCCCTTTAAACCCAACGACTAAACTACTCAAGCATAATTGTAAAAAGCAAAGACATGATTAAATAAAAGCAGGATATGGAAGAAGAAGACTCTTGAATTTAAGAACTGTGTCGGGAGAAAACTTATTTACCAAGGAACAAAAGCTTAAGAAAGCAAAAACCTAACTAAAAGTGGTGTAAAAGCAAGCACACAAAATTTGGTCTCTAAAACACATACTTATAGGTCTTCACTCTTGGTTTTGTCGGTCTTTAGGGTTTTGAGTTGACGGGTTTTGAACGGGCTTTGCAAACGGGCTTTCGGGATCGAACAGAGGCTGGCCGCGGGTCCATGAGCTCTGAGCGCGGCGAACCTTCACTTGGCCACAGATGGAAGGCTCCTGCCCGCGGTGAACTGCCTCTTGGCCGTGGGTGGAGGGCTTCTACCCGAGGTGAATTGGGACTTCTTGATCTTCATGTATCTTTTGATTGAACCGTTGTATCGTCCTCAAATCAGTTGCAATGGAAAGGTTGCTGGTCCCTCTTGAATATCTCCAAAATTGGGCTGGATCAAACGGTGAGAAGAACCACTTTGGCAGTTGAACTTTTGACGGTTTGACTCTGAGACGAAAATCTGGTTTTTCTCCAATTTGCAATGCTTTTTCCTAAGTAACCTGAAAAGAGTCTTGAAAATACAAATATGCAAAAACAGTAATAAAAACATAGAAAAACGAGTGAAACACTTATTAAAGTGTTCTAAAATAAGCGGTAAAATGGGTAAAAATACAGTGTTATCAACTCCCCCAGACTTAGACTTTGTTTGTCCTCAAACAAAACAAAACCAAAGCTCGGAAAGATCAAACAAAAATCATAGGGAACTCAAAATCTCAGAGACTGTCCTTCTAAACCATGACCATCGAACTACATCAAACGCAACCTAGCCTAGAAAATTCTCACCATAAGTTCCTGTAACACTAGTCCACGGTGTCCGTCATACGAAATCTAAACTTTCAAAATCCAAAATTCCAGTCAACTAGCTCTCTGCATTCATTAAGTATAGGCGTGAATTCTCATCAAAAGGATCAAACCAAGACAATCGATGCTAGGTATTAAAGGCTTTTCAAGGTGAGGTTAAAGGTGTTTCGGGTTACCGTAATTTCACCGGAGGGTGCGAGATATTATGCAAAACAGCAAGAGAGGATGGACCTGTTGAGAACCGCGGCTTCTAGTCACTTCTTCTTGCGTAAAATTGTTGCACTTCCTCATTTCTCCAAAAACAGAAGTTTTCTGTCGTTCCCCCAGTCTTAGATTTTTCTGTGGGCTCGGAACAACAAACTTCTCACAAACGAACCATGGATGCCTCATAAAAATTTCGGCCAACCTAAACTCTTTTTAGGCTCTTGTTTCCTTTCCGTTATAATTTATTTATTTTTTTAATTTTTTTTTTGGAAGGGGGAAACGCCTTAAATACCTAATTCAAAGTTACTCGACAGAATAATTGGTAAAAATTGATTAAAGATGATAATGTGAAACAATACCTAATTCAAAGTTACTCGACAGAATAATAGGCGTTGTAAACGTCACAAATAAATGTTTTCACGTGAACTAACAGGGAAATTACGACATTGATAATTTTGGGTTCATATGAAGTAATCCCACCAACAAAGTTCTTATACTTTTAAGAATTAAAACATATTAATGAACACAACAATTAGTATGATAGATTAATGGAGAAAAATCAACTGTAAAACTACAAAATCAAAGTTTAAGAGTGGGTAAAACTAAATAAATTGAAAACAGCCAAAGTAAAACTATTTTGAACTTTCGTAAAACTACTATCTTTGGTAAAACTAAGTGCAAATTTTTGGGCACCAAAACGAAAAATTTCACCAAATTTTTGGCGTCCAAAATCAATAACTCAAGCTTTTCCTCTCTTTTTCAGATCTGATTTCCTTCTCTCTTTTTCGAACCTCTCTCTCCTTTTCTCTTTCGTTCTCTATCCTATCAAACTTCTCCACTTTCGTTCTCTCTCCATTTCTCTCTCTTCTTCCCTCATCTCATTTGGGAAGGAGGTACCTTGTTTAAGGTGAAACTGTAAAACTTTGTAAAACTATACTGTCGTAAAACTGGAAAACTTGGTAAAACTATACTGTAGTAAAACTAGAAAACTTGGTAAAACTTTACTGTCGTGAAACTGGAAAACTATACTGTAGCAGCCACGTCAGCGTTATACATATCCTCAAAGAAGATTATATGTCCTTCCTCGAGACGCTTCATCCAACTACAAACAACCGGATCGTCGCGATCATCGATGCCGTCTTCTTCGAAGATTTCATCAAGAAGAGCTGCTTCTCCATCACGAGGTGGCAGGATGCTATCAATGTCCATCTGGAATTGGCTCGCGGAAAATACTCCCCAAGGAATTGCCTCAAACGCTAGCAGCTGCACAACAACACACATATAGTTAAGATTAGTAAGAGATAAGTTCAATTATGAAAAAGTTGCAACAATTACTAATACCACAACTTAATTGTACATACCTCCAAAGGGATACAGAAACCGGGAATCGGCCATAATATGTTCTCATTGACGACTCCTTTAAAATTATCCATCGTGTGAGAGATCTGACTGAGCATGTACTCAAAAGACATTCTCCCCCAAGGAAAAGTCTTGCACAAGTCAAGATCGTCAACAGCTCTCTGGAAGAAATCCACGACCGGAGTAGCATCATTTCAGCACTTCGTCTGAGCAATGATAATGCTGCAAAGGAAGTACAGTATAATCATCCTCAGCCTATCTTGAGAAGGTCGCATCCCCTCCTCTAGCTTCCCTTTCACATCTTCATATCTGACTTTTTTTGCCCGAACAGCCTCCTCACAAAAGTCTTGCCACCCAACTCATTATAATTCATCGGTAAGTTTTTGTAGTTTAATCAGGAGATCAACGTGTGCTCCCTCAGACCGTATCGGACCGGAACGCCATTCACTATGAACCACACTTCCTTTTTCTTCTCTATGCAGGCGGTTCGAAGCAATAACATCCACATGCCCTGGAGCTTGTGGTTGTTGTCCTTCGGCAAGTGGAAGATGTGTCTGAACTGCGGATGCGTTTGAAACCAATTCCTCTCGTGACGCGTAAGCGGAGGCTCCAACTTCTCAAGAGGTGACAGAAATTCTTTGACCTCGTCGAAATCTTTATTTTTTTAGTGTATTCCGTTGCTGGGAAATACATTCTGAGAGGTTGCAGTGCCATTGTTTCATCACCGGATTTCTGCAACAATCAGTTTTATCAAGTTATTCTAGTTATACATCAATATAGTTTTCCCAAATTTTCTAGTTTTACGACAGTTTAGTTTTACCAAGTTTTTCAGTTTTACTTTAAACCCAACAAATTGATCCGATTGGGTTGGGTGGGTTTTCTGTGGGCGGATATAACCCTGGTAGATACTGTAAATTTCTTAATTGGGGTAGTTTTTATAATAATTTTCCTATTTTTCGAATTAAAAATAATTCTAACCGAAAATAAATTGATAAGAGGGACACAGTAGATTTTTGTTTGAGATGGAAGGATTTTTGGGACGATTCCTCTTAGGCGAGAGACTGTTGGACAATAAACCGAATTAAACCGGATTTTACTCGGTTCCCCCACTGACATCATCTCATCGATAACATCATCGGCACTCCATCGGAGGCACTACCCAAAAAAACGCTAAGGTAAGGGGGAGATGAGGCTTAGGAGCGGCGATGCCGATTCGGATGAACCAGGTTCGAGCGGTTTTCACGGCGGAATCCGGCAATTTCCGCTCGCAGCTCAGCCGGAGATTATGAGAGCAGCAGAGAAAGACGATCAATACGCCTCTTTCATCCACGAAGCCTGCCGCGATGCTTTCCGACATCTTTTCGGTATACAAATTTCCGAAAATAGCTTCATCACTATCGCCGAGTTTTATTGATTTATTCAAAATAATGCTCTAATTTTGATCAAATCTCGGTTTCTCCTGTTAGGTACAAGAGTCGCTCTAGCTTACCAGAAGGAGGTACGAGCTTGTGTGTGTTTTTGTGTGTTGTTTCCATGAGAGTTTGTGATTATACAGCTTTGTGACCTTTTTTTGATTTTTGAGCAGATGAAGCTTCTTGGGCAAATGCTTTACTTTGTTCTGACGACAGGTTCAGGGCAACAAACTTTAGGAGAGGAATATTGTGACATTATACAGGTTTTTATGCTTTAGTCACTGTTCTTACACATACCCATTTTGCGTTTCTGAGGCTATTTTTTAGATATTGTGCGTTTTCGGTTGAAAGATTGGTCTTTTCCTGATGAAGAACGATCTAATTTAGGTTGCAGGACCTTATGGACTCTCTCCTACACCAGCTAGACGTGCTTTGTTCATATTGTATCAGACTGCGGTTCCGTATATCGCCGAGAGAATTAGGTTCTCGATGGCCTTTTCTTATTGTTGTTTTACAATAAAAGATTTGAATCTTGCTGTGAAATATCTTTTAACTAACAGAATGGTGTGATATACGTTGTTTACAGCTCTAGAGCTGCCACGCGAGCGGTTACCTTTGATGAGTCTCAGTCTGATGAGTTTTTTGGTGATAGTCATATCCAGTCACCAAGAATGATTGATCTTCCGTCTTCATCTCAAATGGGAACTTCAGCTTCTGCTGTATCTAGGTTTAAAGATAGAGTTAAGAGATTGTGGCACCGAGCTATTCGGAGATGGCCTGTGGTAATGTATACTTCTCGAGTTTAGTTCTCATGCTTCAGTTGTTTTCAGCGTAGCGAATGTTTTATTCAGCGGTGTCTTCTTTCAGGTTCTCCCTGTTGCCCGTGAATTCTTACAACTGGTTCTCCGGGCCAATTTGATGCTCTTCTACTTCGAAGGTGAATTGTTTCAGAAATATGTAACCTATGTAGTGCTGACGGTTTTTCTAATGCTCTTTACTAGTGATCTTCGTTTCTTTCAGGTCTGTATTATCATATATCGAAACGTGCATCCGGGGTTCGTTATGTTTTCATAGGAAAGCAATTGAATCATAGACCCAGGTAATGATTTTTCTGTCTTCTTCCACCTGCAACTGTTGGCTTTTACTATCACAGAGTAACTGAACTCCCTTAAGTCTTGCTGATCAGATACCAAATTCTCGGGGTGTTCCTTTTAATCCAATTGTGCATCCTTGCTGCTGAAGGCTTACGTCGGAGTAATTTTTCATCTATCACAAGCTCAGTTCAGCAGGCATCTATAGGGTCTTTTCAAACTTCAGAAGGTCTGGCTTTCTTGTCCTCGATTATGAATGTTAATACTCTACAAATTTCTTGGTTTCTATCAACATAAACGATATTCGTGGAGGATTTTGACATTAGATTGTTGTTAATAAATTATGGTCTATTTGGCACCACTGTAAAAGTTATCTAGAAAGGAATGTGAGAGAATATGGCAACATAGGCTGAAATATTTAGCTTGCTATGCATCACTATTTTCACCTTCCAATAGTATACTTTTGGTATTGTTATTGCAGGGAGAGGGTTACCTGTTTTAAACGAAGAGGGAAATTTGATTACCCAAGACGCTGAAAAGGGAAACTGGTCCACGTCCGATTCAACTTCAATTATGGAGGTACAATATTTATTAACAACTTACTTTCAAATGGCTAATATATTGAATACTGATCATTGTGGAAAAAGTAAAATACTTGGAAGAGAGCCACACAACTCTTATTTTGTCTAAATGTTATTAAGAAAAAGCAAATAGTGGTTTGGTCCCATGATATCTTATATCGTAGCTGGCTATTCGACTGGTTACGCTCTACATATGGTTTCCAGTGAGATGCGGTTATATATTAACCGTATTTTGGGGCTATTCTGTGGCTTGTCTGAATTAAGTATCCAGGGGGATTTATGTTTCTCTCATTTTATGAAATCAGTTTGCTACCACTTGTTATGTTAGATCTTTACCTTGTTATCTACTTGCTGTTGCAGGCAGTAAGGAAATGCACTCTCTGCTTAAGCAACCGTCAGCACCCGACAGCCACTCCTTGCGGTCATGTATTTTGTTGGTAATAAACGTTCTTCTGAAATTTCTTCGGTCCTGGGGCTGCTATCGAATGGATTAACAATCTGTTACCTCCAAGACCTTAATCCGAGCAATATTAATCTGTCTTGATGTTAATCTGTTCAAACTGTTTTGATAGGATGTGAACCTTGTATCGACAACTAACATTCACTCGAACTACAGAACCAAAGATGCAAAATGGACACTGAACGTTGTGCTTGTGTTGAAAGAGTCATCTGTCATGTGCAGGAGCTGCATTATGGAATGGTGCAATGAGAAGCAAGAATGCCCACTTTGTCGGACGCCCAATACCCATTCAAGTTTGGTTTGTTTGTACCATTCTGATTTTTAAGCTCAAACCGATCAACAAGGACAATCACACTGCAGAAAGGCGAAGCAACTAAGACGATGAAAACCAAAGGAAAGAAACAAGCCCAAGGAGCCCACACAAGCTTCTTTGGTGACAACTTCGGACAGTAACATCTGGTACAAGAATGGGATCTGTTTCGACTTCGGACATTTTGAATTAAGATCATCAAGTAATGAGAAGACACAGAGTAAATGTTGTTTCAGACTTCATTCCCGATCCCATGCCTAGCTTTTGTTTTGTTTTTGTTTTTTTTTTTTTTTGATATTCAGTGCAGAAATCAAACAGGAAGTTTTACATTTCTTTAAAAAAAAGTTGGAGATGTTAGATGGATTTTAGCATTATATATTACCTGTAATAATATGAGATCTATTGCAAGACAAGAAAATCTCATGTTTGACACAATTCAAACTCAGTATTAGAGTAACATTATACATATTAAATATTGGATTTTAAACTTGTCCTTTTGTTTTGAGATATAAAGATATCCGCAATGACAGGATATCAAAATCTATAAAAACTCTTAACAACTAGAGCTAAGAGTCTCAACCACAATATGGTAAGAAGTCACCCTGTTGATGTTTTAATATATGCAAATGTTATACACGGAATCAGAAGATTTGGATACCAATGTTGTAAGATCAAGAACTGTTTTCGGATAGTAAAAGTCTTTGAGACCTCACTCACAGTATAGACTGGAGTTGCTGTATCTCAGAAGACTCTGAAAGATCGTCTTGTTCGGATGGTGATCTGTAGACTTCCGCCATAGCTTTCCCTTTATCAAGCACTTGAGAAGGAACTGTTTGTAGAAGGCTGCAGCAAGTGTTCTTCGGTTAGCAAATATTATCTGATGTGTGTGCTCGCTGTGTATATAAGGATTACCTGTCCAGTGCGGTTAACGCTGTTCCAAGCTGTGACTTCATCAATCCAACAGTTGCATTTGGATCCTTCCTCGAAGCACGTAGAAACAGCGAATCCATTTCTTCCAATGATCTGTGTAAACCCAACATATATATATATATATACAAAAAAAATCATCATTTGCTGCGTAAAGTTCAACATTCCCGGGATTATATTAATACCTCAGACATCGATCAACATCATCAGTCGCGGTTTCGGAATAACCAGCATCTGAAGCGTACTGAGCAACCTGAAGAGAGGTTAAATCATACATATCTTTATCGAACAGGAGCAAAACAACGATGTTTACAAGTTTTCCGAGCTTTTAAACTTACGGCTCGAATGTTTACACGCAGGGAGCTAGCAGGACCAGACCGAAGTAACGATCTACAAGCCTCGAATTCCGGTTTCTCCACATTCAAAAATTTCTCTCCAAACATTATAAATAAGATATAGTGTTAATTACATAGCAAGAGTTTTAAGAAGAAGAAAATACAGAAAGTTACCAAGATCTTGGATCTGTAGCTGAGCTAGAATAACTGGTGGTACATATGCTTCAAGTGGATCAAGTTTTTTCCTATACAAAAACTGGTTTAAGTTATAGAGATTTCACCAAGCATTGGACTGAAAAATTCGTAAAATACATTTGCAAAAACTAAGTTTCAGATTACAGACAATATTCAGAGAATATTTACCTCTTGACGTACTTATCAATGAAGCTAACAGCCATGGCATCTGATTCAACATACAAGAAGAGCAAAACCCGAATCAATGATTTTTCAATCGAATTGGTGAAATTGAGAATCGAATTGGTGAAATTGAAGAAAGATGTTACCGTTAGGGAGGAGGAGGAAGCGGGAGAGGAAGAAGGAGACGGAGATCACTCGCCGGCTCTGCTTCCATACCGGAGGCGACAATGCTGCGCACGTTAACTTTAAGCGGTGGTTCGAAAGTGGGAGGCTCACAGTAGCGTTAAGTGATGCCATTCGGGATAACATCAGAGACATCTTATCATTGGACAAATATTTACTCTGGCTAATGGCACATATAATGGTTGGGTTCAGCTGCTGTTCGGGTAGTTGGAGAAAGAGGGGAACCGAATTTAACCCAAACGAAAAAATTCTGGTTCGGTCCGGGTATTGTAAAGAAGGACCGATTGCACAAATATTATTAAAGTAATAATACATGTCTTTTACAAAACGGACAAATTCGTCGAAATCCAAAAGGCACGATAGAAGAAAATCTTTTGAGAATTCTCTGAATGTTGAAGTTAATAAACAAAACATGAAAATACTACAAAACCATAAAGAATTGGAAGACAAGGGAGAAGAATGGTTAAGTGACTTCGGACCCGAAGGAAATGGATGGATCTCCAAAGTATATGTGTATTTAGTGAGCATTTTGAGGTGAAAGAGACAAATAAAAGTTTTAGGTGTTTAAACGAGATGGCCAAAAAGTTATCGGAAAGTGCATGAGACTAGGTCTTAAAGGTTAAAGAAAATATAAGTGTTTGAGAAGTTGAGAGAGAATGAGTCTATAGCTCGAAGTTACTTAATGAAAAATAGAGTCAAAAGCGGATCCCTCTCCCCGAAGGGGGAGAAGTTTATATATAGATATACCTAACCCGAACTAGTATGAGTCACGTGTCCGGCTATTTGGTCGGGTTTGTACAAGATACTCGAGTGCTTTTCACCTACATTTTTTTGTCATGTATGCATGCGCATAGATAAAGCTGTTTGTACTGGTGCAGACTACTAACTGGTTATGGCGGATTTGGCGTTGCTCGGTTGCCAGTGCGTCTCATGCCTTTGTCTTCCCAACGAACAATGACTAGCGATGGGGGTTAAGTTTTACCCTAGAAAGTTGCACGTGCACATGTAAAAAACGTAGTAGTATTGATCCACATAGATCAGATAAACTACACTATGAATTATAAGTCGATTCAAGCTAAGAAGAAACACAGGTTGTCACGAGTTGTAGTAAGTAAAACAATTAAAGTAAAATGATGTAAACATGCGTTAGATAGTAGGAAATTCACAGAGACTCATGTATGCTAGATAAAATTGATGTTTGGGTTTGTATGCACCGTTCTATAACTCATAACACGAAGGTATAATCTTTCCACTGTTGTGACTCCAATTACTATGCATAATCAACCTAATAGATTAAACTGTCGTTTGATATTAGATAGCTAAACATGCATGAATGTGTTCAGGTTTCGATTGTTCACAAAACTCCATAAGTCGACTTTTGGAAGCCTATGACGCTTTGCTCGCCAAATACTAGATATGTAATTAACAAGCTTTTGGAGAGTAATTAAACATAAGATTAGATGCTAGATGGTCAACCAAGCATGCAGCAATTCGAACAAGTAAAGGTGAAGAACCAAAAGATAAACCCTATTTCTATTCGATATTCAACTTAGCATAATCATGAACTCTTTGAAAACCCTACAACCTAACAAGAAATCTACTTTGACATCTTCAAGTAAACAAGCACAAGGTAAGATAAGACATCTTCTTAAAATAAAGGAAGAAGAGTTTAGAAATCTTCTCTAGATAAATAACAGAGGTGAGATCTTATCCCAAAAGAGGCATGATCAAAAATAACAAGTGCTGGTCAAATTCTTTGCTGTCTCTCTGTATAAGAGGCTAAAAATATGTATTTATAGTGCTAAGACGTCTAACCCTATGTCGGTCCTAACTTGGTAAAGAGGAAATCCTGACAGAAAAGGAAGGAAAATTGCATAAACTGCCCAAAAACAGGAGAGCATAGTGGAAGCCCCCTTGGCCCAGTGGTTGATCAAAGGTTCACTAATGCTTCTACCATGAGATTTGGGGTTCGAATCCCAGATAATGCGATTTATTATTATTTATGCAGATTAATAGAGACATGCTTACAAGAGATCTTCAGCATGGTGCAGGTAGAACCGTTTGGCGTGGATGCTCATAAAGCGGTAGAATTGTCCATTGTAGAATCGTCGATGTAACAATTCTCATAATTTGTAATAGAATAATAAATCAGTGCTAAAAAACAAAAAACAAGAGAGCATATATGCTTCACAGAGGCTTCAATTCTTCAAGTCTTTGAATTTCAATATCGATCATATGATCGATATGATGTGATCGATACACTCTTGGTCGATATGCATTGCTGATCTGCTTGACCAACCTTCACCAAAATCATCATATCTTCCAGACCATTTGTCCAAAAGACTTGATTCTAATTGGATATGAAAGATAACATCCTTGGCTATCTTGTCCTAAATTGTGAGCTCATTACCTTCACGGGAAGTCATTCGTACAATGTTAAACTTCTGATGCGTCTACATTGCTCTACATTGCTCTACATTGCTATATTAAGCACAATTTGTATCTTTTTACTTACTTGACCTGATTTAGACTTAAAACGCTATAAACACATTAAAATTACCTTTTAGGCCATAAAACCATTAGAAAACACTTATTAAAATGCATAAAAACCATATAAAAAACATTCAAAATAGAGGTATATCAACTAGTCGCTTTCACCTTTCACATGTGAAGATCAAAAGTTATAGGCTCGTTCTGACCTTCGTACGAGGATGCAAATCAAGTTGATTATATAAAAATAGAGGGAGTCTTAGGACACAAAAATGTTCTTCCGCCAAGATAACTAACTTACCTTGTTTGATACTCATTTAAATGAGCATGCCGTATAGCTACTTATCTGCTCGGACGTCTAAATTATGTGCCGAGCTGTAGAGGTTGCATGGCTTTCCGAATGTCGCGTTGTGTGCTCGCTTTCTTGTATGGCTGCCCGAATATCTAGCTGCTTAGTTTCTCAGATGCATGATCGCCTGGCTATATGATTCTCTGTCCATCCCTGTTTGACTCATCCCCTAATGCCACACTTCTCCTGATCACTTGGCACAAGTTGGTGATATAACTGTGTTTTTACCCATCTTTCATTCAGTTTTTGAGCACTTTAATAAGTGTTCCATTCGGTTTTCAAGCATTTTATTATGGTTTTGCATATTTTTAGTGCCAAGACTCTTTTCAGGTTATCAAGGCAAAAACAATGCAAATTGGAGCAAAATCCCGTTTTTGGACAGTTTCAAACTGTCAGAAGTTCGCCCTTTGATAAAGACTTTCCCACCGTCCGATCAAGCCCAAATTTGGACACATGATAGAAGGATCAACCACCTTTCAATTACAACTGGTTTGAGGATGATCTAACGGTTCAATCTCAAGAACCATCAAGAGTACTGAAGCCTCATCAAACTGTCAAGCAGAAGCATAAGCATGGAGAAACAACTTTTGGCCGCGACCAAAATACCGTGCTCATGGCCAGAGAGGGTTTCGCCAAGACCAAATCATTTTTCCTACGGTGATGAGGGCATCATGAGCAGCAAGGAGGATCAAGAGAATGCGTTGCTTGTACCCGTTGGACCAGTCACAAGAGCGAAGGCTAAGAGGATCAAGGAAGCACTTAACGGGCTGATTCATGAAGTTTTGGACAAGAAGAATACTCAGAAGTCCATTATGGATGATATATATCAAGTACAGCCCAATTTGAGCCTAATAGAATGCCAAGAAAGCCCAAAATAAATCACTTTATTTTCTGCCCAAATAAAGTGACGAAAATGAAGTCTAAGAGTCACCTTCGAAGATCAAGAGGCACCTTTGAAGTCCAAGCGTTGAATTCTCATTCAACTATCTTTATTGCATTTGATTTTCAAGACTAATAATTACTTAGCTTTCTTTACAAAGTTTCTTTTCCCATTTGATCTCGTTTGAGAACATATCCAACTTTCTAATCAAATATTTTATTTTGTGAGAGTGATTCTCATTTAGTTCCTTGTGAACTTTTCAATCATTCGGTGTGTCATATCCGTAGTGATCAACCCACGGTGCGTAATATCCATGATTGGCTTATCAAACGGTTTTTCATCCCCGTTTGTGGTTCCTTCGTACCAAAGTTTGTAGAAGCGTTTTAAGAGAGTTTTTGGTCTTAGGTTTCATATATCTAAGGTTTGGGCTACGCGAGTTCTACATTCTGAGGTTTCCACCGCCTTGTTTCATAGTAGCGTTTTGAGATAGTATTGGGTCTAAAGTTTCATATACCTTAGGTTTGTGCTACATGAATACTTTGAAGTCAAGGATCGCCTCGTTTCAAGGCTTTCATCTTATGAATATTGGGTCTTAGGTTTAATATACCTAAGGTTTGTATTCGGTGAGTTCTTTGGATCATGGATTTATATATCCCCTTCACCATCTTAGAGACTAACTCCCTTGGGAATTTCCGTATCACACGGCCAGCACAGTTTTGTCCCGGACCAGGACCGTTTGCAAGCCCACTTCAAATCCTTTGTTGTTTTGGGCAAGGAATAACCCTAGACGACTTTTGAAGAGTTGGAGACATATAAATATGTATCTTAGGTCTTTTATTTTCGTGGGCAACCAGAACCATACTTTGTGCCACCAAATTCTTTAGCTAATGTTCTTTGTTCTTAGATCTAGGGAGATAGAGATCTCTCTTGAACCCTTTTTGTTTCTGTTTTGATTTATGGTTATGCAATCATCAACCACGTTTTTTATTTGCATAAATATGTCTGAGTGGTTACATTGTTGGGTTTTAAAGGGTTTGGATCAAAGAGGATTTTTGTGATTGATGAGGATAACAAGCATTTAACTTAGCTCGATTTCTAGAAGTTCTTTCTTTTAGGTTTGTTCTTACTGCATGAAGTTAGCGTCACAAACTAGCTATTGATCTTAGGATTGATAAAGCTACGAAAGTGCTAAATTTATTAACCGGAACTAGCTTAGGAGATCATTTGTGCTATAAGATACGAAAGCATACTTATAGGGTGTTGTGAATGTATTATGAATTTGAATCTATTGCGTGATCTGTTGCGTGGCTACCAACGAAAGCTGAGTAGTTAAGTGGTTAGAGAATAAGTTTTTAGTGCTACGAAAGGAGGTTAAACATAATTTCGTGTTCGAGTTTGTGGAACTTTGATCTAGAAACGATTAGGGTCTTAGTTAACTTGTTTGAATGATACCCCTTGAAAACCTAACGCCTAGTTCTTATAGTTTACATCGTTTTATTTTCATTACCGTATACTTAGGATTCGTGACAACCTCTCTCAAAACATATTTGTCTTAGCCTCCTACTATAACCGTTACAGATTTTTGCAGACATGCTAGATTCTTTGTGGATCGATACCATAAGTACTACATCGCACATATGTGCACTTGCAGACCTAGCGTTTTATAAATTTAAAACATGAACGTCTCGTCCAAAAGAGACCGCATCAATTTTTTGGCGTTGTTGCCGAAGAATCTATTCGTTCTCATCTGCTTGAAGATCTCAAGGTTAGTGACTGGCTCTAAGACCACCTTTTTCTTTTAATTTTTGATTTTGTTTTTCTTTGTTTCAGGTCTCTGAAACATGGATCCGCCTCTGGAGCAGGGTTTTTACGACCCGTCTGAAGCTTCATACTCTCATCTCAACTGCGACTCTCACAGCTCGCACTACTCAGATCGGAAACTGGCACAGATCAACTTATACTCTTATGGATGCCATCAGCCTCCATACTCCCGAGATGAGTACTTTTCACCTTGTTGTTTTAACGAAAACTCGCTCTCTTACCGTCTTCTATGCGGTCTGATTTGTATCCGAAACTCTAGGTTTTAAGTTTATAAACCTAAAAGTCTGCAAGTGCACATATGTGCGTTGTAGGACTTAAGGTATCGATCCACAGGGATGGAATGCTTTTATGTGAGACCTTAGACAGAGAATTAGCAAGGAAGTCTAGAACGAGAATAAGGTTTTGTAGGGTTTTTGGTAACGAAATTGCAAAGAACGAAAAACGGAAAATTTCTTGTAAATTGAACTATGAAAATCGATGGCATAAACTAAAAAGGTAAAAGCGATTTGTAAATTATAATAAAACGATGTTGGGTTGACAAGGATATCTTAGGGGATGTTCGATTTAATCACGGTACCTAAGCTCTTAGTAACAATTGATTCTAGTAATTCCACAAACTGAACAAAATAAATGGCGTAGCCTACTTTTGTACATCATACGCACCAATAACTTATATACTCGACTGGTAGCTTTCTTCTCCCTTGTCTACGCAAAATAAAAGTCATGATGTTCGCACTGGTTTTTGAACATTCACGACACTCCATAAGTATTCTTTCGTATCTTATGACGTGACACGCTCTTATAGATTAACGGTTCGGGTGGTTAGATTCAGCATTTTTTGTGGTTCTTATAACACCTAGAAACCAGCCTCTAGTTCATGACGCTAGATTCATGCATTAACAACTATCTATAAGAAAGAGTTCTAGAAATTGGCTAGGGTTTTACCTTGTGAAATCCTTATCGAACATAGAATTCCCCTTTGATAATCCCTTCAAGCCCAACGATGAAACTACTCAAGCATAATTGAAAGTAAAGACCTAATTAAGTAAAAGAAGGAGATGGAAGAAGAAGGCTCTCGAATTTAAGAACTATGTCCGGAGAGAACTTCTTTACCAATCTCGAAAGTAAAGAACAAAAACTTAAGAAAAGTAATGCAACAAATAAACTAAAAATGGTGTAAAAGCAAGCACACGAAATTAGGTCTTTTAGAACACATATTTATAGGTCTTGAGCTCTGTCTTCGTGGGTCTTTAGGGTTTCTCCTTGACGAGATTTGAACGGGCTTGCAAATGGGCTTACGAGACCGAACAGGGGCTGGCCGCGGGTCCATGACCTCTGGCTGCGGCGAATCACTCCTTGGCCGCGGGTGAAGAGCTTCTGCCCGCGGTCAACTGCCTCTTGGCCGCAGGTGGGGAGCTTCTGCCCGTGGTAAATTGGGACGTCTTGTTCTTGATGTATCTTTTAATCGAACCGTTGGAATTGAAAGGTAGCTGGTCCTTCTTGAATATCTCCAAAATTGAGCTAGATCAGATGGTGAGAAGAACTTCTTTGGCAATTGAACTTCTGACAGTTTGACTCTAAGCCGAAAAATCTGGTTTTTCTCCAATTTGCAATGCTTTTGCCTAAGTATCCTGAAAAGAGTCTTGAAACTACAAATATGCAAAAATCGTAATAAAAACATAGAAAAGCGAATGAAATAGTTATTAAAGTGTTCTAAAATAAGCGGTAAAATGGGTAAAAATATGGTGTCATCAACTCCCCCAGACTTAGACTTTGTTTGTCCTCAAACAAAACAAAACCAAAGCTCGGAAAGATCAAACTAAAATCATAGGGAACTCGAAATCTCGGAGACCGTCCTTCTAAACCATAACCATCGAACTATATCAATCGCAATCTAGCCTAGAAAATTCTCACCAGAAGTTTCCGTAACACTAGTCCACGGTATCCATCATACGAAATATAAACTTTCCAAATCCAAAATTCCAGTAAACTAGCTCTCTAAATTCATTAAGCACAAATGTCAGATTCTCATCAAAAGGATCAAATCAAGACAATCGATGCTAGGTATTTAGAGGTGAGGTTAAAAGTGTTTCGGGTTACCGTAATTTCACCGGAGGGTGCGAGATATTATGCAAAACAGCAAGAGAGGAATAACCTATTGAGAACCACAGCTTCCAGTCACTTCTTCTTGCGTAAAAATGTTCCAGTCACTTCTTCTTGCGTAAAAATGTTGCACTTCCTCCTTTCTCTAAAAACAGAAGTTTTTTGTCATTCCCCCAAACTTAGAATTTTCTGTGGGCTTAGAATGACAGACTTCTTACAAACCAACCATGGATGCCTCATAAATATTTCGACCAACCTAGACTCTTTTTAGGCTCTTGTTTCCTTTCCCTTTCGGTTATTTTCGATTATTTTTTTTTAAAAGAGGGAAATGCCTTTTATTGAGATAAAGTCTTAGGGGCACGAAAAGTTACCATGATTTTGAGTTTTTCCAAGGCAGAACCAAGCTCTCGTCTTTGTTGATTTCACTTCCACCGATCGCGTATAGTCTTCGTCTTTAGTGACTAAAAATTGTGTCGTTCCTCCCTCTCCGGCGTTTTTGCACATATCTGCACATGAGACACAAAGAGAGAATGCATGAGGTTTGAAAAAAATGGTTAAGGTTCGGGTGGGGTACCAACTAAAGATGAGCTGGCCATTCAGGTACGACAAAGAGTGGTAAAAGGTAAAAGAACGTCCTGAATGTATGATTCGTTATCTTTGCCTAAACCTTTGATGGGAAAATTAAGTCAAGTTAAAGTTTAAGTATAATAGAGCTAGTATATTCCATCCTAAAGAATCTCTACGATCTAAATTCCTCTAGGGATTTTGCATTAACAGAAACTCTTGTTATTGCCTAGTCTAGAACCAAATTACGAAAGAGCATGTTACTAGAAAATAGCGTAGAAGCACACTGGTCGGTTATCGTCATGAATTTCTTTCATCATTCCCTCAAAACGTATTCCGACTTTATTGAAAAACTTGAAAAATTTAAAAGAAAGCTTGAAAAATGTAAAATGCAAAGACTCATGAAGGAAAGGGTGGTTAGAAAGGGATGAAGTCCTCCCCCAGACTTAAATCACACTGTCCCCAGTGTGAAATAAATTGAGCAAGGACGAGAAATAGAGTATGTAATAATTGAAAAGTGTAAGGGAATAAGAAAACTTACGTGGAGGTGGTGGGGAATGGATGTGGAAATGGAATGTTGGTGAATGGGGGATGGAAGATGGTGTTGTGATGGGGAATGGGTGTGGGGGTGATTGGGAATGGTTTGGGATCGTTTGAGGATCAAGGGAACTCGATTGAACTCGATTGCAAATGACATGGAGTTTGCCGCGGGTCGGAGGTGCACGACCGCACCCAAAGGGAGCTTTGCCGCGGGTCGGTTGATCGCGACCACGGCGAATGGGAAGCTGGTCGCGGCCGGGCCTCTTTTGTGGTCAAGTATTTCCTCGCGGTTCGTGCTGGACCGAGCAACTTCAAACCGTGTTTCCATCTTTTTGTCTTTTCATTTTTTTGATTTTTTTTTGTGTTTTTGATTTTTTTGAAAGCTGAAACTAAAAAAAACAAAATGTTAATAGAAAAAGAAAGAAAAATTAAAAATAAAAGCATACCTAAATGGGTTGCCTCCCATTGAGCGCTTTTGTTTAAAGTTGTTTAGCTCGACGTTGGTAGTGAGATGAGCTCAGTTGTAGAAGGACAGTGTCTTTCGACGTCTTCTTCGATCTCCTTTCGGTCTCCTTGTCATGTGTCTCATCGCTCCATACTGAGTCGGGATCGGGGTCCCTCAATTTGAGATATCCTTCTTTCTTGAACTTGAGCGAGACAGCATTGTAGAACACATCTTTGTCGATGTTAGCAAAGGAAACACGTCGATTTGGCCAATCCATAATGGCTCCAACGGTTGACAAGAAAGGCCATCCTAGGATCACCGGTATAGAAATAACTTTCGTCGTCTTGACAATGTAGAAGTCGATAGGGGCTATGCAATCTCCAATCCTTATTGGCATGTCATAGGCGATCCCCTTTGGTGTAGCACAAATCTCATCAGCCATGCTGATTTTCGTTCGGGTACGGTGCACGTGCTTAATATCGAGGCGTTTGGCGGTTGATGTTGACATGATGCTAAGGCTGACATGAAAGCAAAAAATATCTTTAAACTCGGCTCCACAGATGTTGCAAGTGATGAGAAATTGACCTTGCTCTTGAATCTTATGGAGACTTCGAACGGGTTTTTCGTTCATAGCATTCGCGAAAAGGTCTTCTATCTCTAAGATGGATTCTTTGCTTTCAGAAAAGAAATGACCAATCATGTGATCCATGCAAGCTCTAGCAAATGTGGTTCCTCGAGGTAGATCACGAACCACGCTGTTGAATTCCTCTAACTTTTCCCGACTGATCTTGTTCGGGTATCTTTTGTGTTTCTCGGGATGAAATAGACGAATAGCATAAGACGTACCATATGGTGTGGATGAATGCCTTGCTCTCATGAAGTAGGTACGCATGTCTTCTCTACTCTCCCTGCTGTAGCGGAAGAAGGCTTGTAGACAACCTCTTTCCCACCCGTCCGGGAAAGGTATGAACATCGGGATCGATTTCACGAAGTTGTTAAATTCGATCAATCTTTCTCGGGAGATGCTTTGTGTCTTCGGCTCCTCGGGTATTGGACTTGCAGGAGGTGTTGGTTCAAAGGCCAAGTAGGACTCACAGTAGGAGTATGTGGTGTCAAAACAGGTAAGAATCGATATAAGGCATATAGATCTTCCTTGGCGGGCTCCTTTGAAGTGTTGTTGGAAAAGAGGATGCGGCTTCGTCATGAGCTTGGATCACCTTGCAAGGTGCATATGAATATGGTTCCAGGTTGCTTGAGGGCTCATCTGAAGTTTGTGTATCTATGGAGAAGGCAGCTTGCTCGAAGAAGGATGATCGGGACACAAGAGGTCCAAAGAGAGGCGAGCAGGAGCTGGCCGTGTGCAGAGAAGGTGCACCCGCAGTTGAAGGTGTGTTGGCCGCAGGCAGAGAACACGCGCCCGCGGCAAATGGTGGTTTGGCCGCAGGTAGGGGACTCGCGACCGCGGTGGGGGAGCTTCGTGGGGACTTGCTCGGTTCGTCGTCTTCTTCGTCTCCTTTGGTATTTTCTGGTTCTAAAGGGTCATTTGGCTTCTCTTCTAGGTCAGGGGCAGGAACATCAAGTGTTGTATCATGATCCTCATGATCTTTAGGAAGGTTCTCCACTTTCTCTCACTACAAGAAAACACAGTTTTTGCGACCCCCCGACAAGAGTCGCAAATGACTCATTTGCGACCATTTTGGGACTAAAAAAAGTGGTCGCAAATATTTGGTCGCTAAATAAAGTGGTCGCAAAAATAATCGTTCTTTTGCGACTAATATGTGACTCTAATATCAGTCCTAATTTAGAGACTGATTTTGTGACTATTTGTAAAAACAAATTCAAAAAAAAAACAAAAACCAAAAATTCAAAAAAAATATATTTTTATTTATTAAATTAATTAATTAATTACAAAAATAAAAAATATAAAAAATTATAAAAACATATAAAAAAGAAAAACAGATCTCGCCGTCGGTCTTGTCGTCGGTCTCTTCTCCGACTGCTTCTCTCTCCGGCAAGCTGATCCTCTCTCCAGCTCAGCTTGACGCGCGAGCTCCTCCGCATGCATCTTCTTCTCCCTCGCATCTGCTACTCCGCCTGCATCTTCTTCTCCCTCGCATCTGCTCCTCCTCGTGTCGCATATGCTCCTCCTCGCGTCGCGAGCTCCTTCGTCTGGCTTAGGCCGCCGGGAAGCAACCACCACGAACCTGTTCATCCGCGTCGCATCTACTCCTCCGCTTGCATCTTCTTCTCCCTCGCTGGCGCCTGTATCTTCTTCTCCCACGAATGGCGGCTCAGATATACAATTCCTCTCCAACCGCTCACTGCCTCCTCCTCCTCCGAGATGAAGCTTCTCATTGACAGTATCAGATCTGGAAATAAAAAGAGAAGCTTTCATTATTTCAAGGAAGAGAAGGAAGAAGAAGAAGAGCGTAGGAGGGAGAGAGAAAGAGAAAGAGAAGGAAAAAGGAAGAAGAAGAAGATCGTAGGAAGAGAGATCGAAAATTAAAAAAAAAAAAAAGATAAAGCAGATTAAATCCTCACCGTTGGATTAAACCAATCAACGGTGGAGGATCTCAATCCTTGTCTCAATGAATTAGCCAATGAGAATATTTTATTATTTTAGTCATTTTGTTGCAAATTAGTCGCAAATTTGGGACTATTTTGTGACTACTATTAAAAAAATCGACTGAAGTTGCTAAATAGTCCCAAATTTGGGACCATTTTGTGACAATACAAAATATTTACCCTAAGCCCTAAACTTTAAGAACCTATAAGGTTTGAATATGATTTTACAATGGTTTTGTATATCTAGCATTTCAAAAATATGTTAAAACTTAAAAATAAGTAAATTTTGAGAGAATTTTTATCTTTCAAAATCATTCCTTATAAAACACATGTAACACTTAGTAGATGTTATGATTATATTGAAATTTTTGTAAGTGTTATATTTTTTGTATATTATTTGATATTTATGTGTAAGATCTAGTTTACAATTTAAGATTTAGAGTTTATGATTAAGGGTTAGAGGTTTAGGGTTTAGAATTTAGGATTTATAAAATGATTATATTTAAAAAATTTGTACGTGTTGAATTTTTTTTGTATATTATTTGATGTTTATTTGTAAGATCTAGTTACAATTTAAGATTTAGATCAAGTTTATGATTAACGCCTAGTTCTTATAGTTTACATCGTTTTATTTTCATTCTCGCATACTTAGGATTCGTGACAACCTCTCTCAAAACATATATGTCTTAGACTTCTACTGTAACCGGTTACAGATTTTTGCAGACATACTAGATTATATGTGGATCGATACCCTAAGTATTACATCGCACATATGTGCACTTGCAGACCTAGGGTTTTATAAATTTAAAACTTGAACGTCTCGTCCAAAAGAGACCGCATCAGTTGATGACTTTTTATACTTCTCCATATCACTTAGCCCGAGTTGGTGAACATTAGAAAATGTTACACTCTCCAAATCACATGGCACGAGTTGATATATATTCACACTCTTAAGATAACAAGGCATTGGTTGGTGGGTTCAGGGTGGCCTTTATTCCTCTAACTATCTGTGGCGCTAAGAGATTCGCATAATCCTAAGGGAAAATATTTATCCCCAACAGTTTAACCCATTGCTCGGGTTCGCGTAACGAGTCCGAGAAATAAAAAGCACATGTGTCGGAGATAAATATTTCCTAATCTAGAAAGCAATATAAAAATATATAATCCTTCCCATGGCCGAAGCCAGGTCCATGGGACATGGGGCCATGGGCCCGGAAGGTCTCAACCGAGTCCTGAAACCTCGAACAGTGGGTCCGGGCATTAAAACCCATCAAGGGTTGAGCTTGAGTCTGTGGGACCTGGGACTATGGGTCTAGAAGGTATGAGCCTGACTACGCCGCTGCGTGCGATGGGTGTGTCCGCTTTTCATTGCGGTTATGCATTTTCTCTCAGGGAATCGGGGTGCAAACCGTTTTGCAACGAGCAAAGTTCGTTTGGCCTTAGGGCGAGATCACCTCGTATCCACGGAACCAGGGGCATTCCGCAACATGGCGGGGAATGTTCATTTGTCCCAATAGAGATAAAGCATGTCTCTCCATCTTGACCCAAGGTACGAGCCATTCCGCACGGGAAATGTTCCTTTATCCCGTGGAAGAAAGTCTCGAATTGGGTTAGGAGATTTACCTTTCGCGCTTCGTGGGCTTATCTCGGGGCTTTTTGGACCATCCCTCTCCAATGCACATGCTATCTTATCTAGGCCTTTTTCATAATGATTCGATCGCGTGCGTTCGACGCGCAAGGGGATTGCATCAACTCTAGGAGGAGTGTCTTGGGCTCCGTTTCTCCGCAATTTGCGTCAGATCAAACCATGTTTCGATTCCTGTTTGGTTGTCTTGGTGCTGTCGAGATAAGAGTTCTTTTTCTTCGATATCATCGTCTCATTTATTCTTCCACCGCTTCCCAGCGGTGTATTAATTATGGACTCCAGCGCTATGTCTTCTCCTATTTTCATATATAAATGGTAACCCATGTTGTCTCCGTTTTTCTCATCTCTCCCCCTTCGACCCTCCTCTTTGTGCGCGTTTTTATCTCTTTTTTCTTTATGGTCAATTCCTTTGATCATCCGTTCCCCGTTCATTCAACCATGTGTTGGAGCGCTGTCACCTCATCCTCTACTTTTCCATATTGTCGTGTTGATTCTCGTTCTTCTAATTATGAGGACTTCGCAATCAGTGTTTCTCATCGTATGGCGAAGGTTCCTTAGGTTGAATATCCTAGTGACGAGAGGAGGTCCGTCCTACTTACATGGGTTATCGTTCGGCCATCAAGTAGGTGGTCTAGATCTCTCAGAGACGCCATGAGCGACTACATAGCTTGACACTATAAGAAAATACAGTTTTTGCGACCCCCGAAAATGTCTTTGGTCGCAAATGACTCATTTGCGACCATTTTGGGACCAAAAAAAATAGTCGCAATTTGGTCGTTAAATACATTGGTCGCAAAACATACTCTTTTGCGACTAATATGTGATTCCCACTATCGATCGTAATTTAGAGACTGGTATGTAACTCCCATTATCAATCGTCTAAATTAGTCGTAATTTAGAGACTGATTTGCGATTACCAGTAAAAACAAAAGAAAAAAAAAATTAAAATTTCATAATTCCAAAATTCCAATTCCAAAATTTTAATTCCAGAATTCCAAAATTAAAATAGAAATTGAAATTACAATAAAATAGAAATTTAAATTACAATAAAATTGAAATTGAAATTGCAATTCCATAACCTCGTAAATCAACTCAACACACAATCAGCACAACTACAAATTTCTTCACAATCTTACCTGACTCTCGATTCTTTTGCGTTCGTCATCCCTTCCTGCTCTATGATCACTTGTAAGAGCCTCAGCAACTCCTCGACACAGGACAGCTCTGCAATCTCCTAAATTCGAGACAATCATCTCCTGATTTTGTATCAAAGCTGTAACACAGCAGGTACCACTCACTACACCCTGCATTTGTTGGTACCAGTAAGTTCAATTAGATTGTAATCTTAGCAAGTAACTCTACTCATGGCAAATTCAAGGATTGTTGTCTGTAAAGATGGAAACTGTTTGACCTCTTCTAAGAAATCACGATCTGTCCTCAAATAAGCAGTTTTAAAGGCTTCTTCTTTCTCCCCTTTCTCCTTGCAATTCTTCATCATCTCAAGAACATTTTTGTGCAGATTCTCAGCCACAAATTATGCAGCTTTCCCACCTCCATGACCATCATAAACTCCAAAGAACAACCAGTAGGAAACAAGTCCTGGAGTTGACATTCCGACAAAGAAACTAAAACAAAATCTCAACTTTTGACCAAAAGAGAAAGACGACATAAAACAGTTAAACATAGCATATTTAAAGCAGAGCTGATTGCAAAGTAAACGTACTTGGGTCAATACAGAGGTACAAGCCCCAGCAGCAGCAGCAATGAGAAGGTTAGCCTTTGTGCCAATTGAATTTGAACCTATCCTCTCAGTATGTAACCTCTTGAAATAGCTATAACTATAGAAGTAGATGAAGAAAGAAATGAAGGACTGCAAATTCTTAGTCCCCAGGCCTTGATACAGCGAGAGAACATTTCCTGAAGAAATTGCTTCCCAAAAGACACCTGACAGGTATCTAAAAATGTTACAAAACAGCTTTAGATATTCGACAAATTAACTTTAACGACAATCACAAATGGATCATTTATACTAGCTACAAACTCTGTCCTGAATACAGCTTTTTAACGGTGCTAGATTCCTACACATTCATGACTTCTTGAGATAAAATAGCATCCCATTGTGGATTTAAAATATGATACCACAACACCATCTACGAACTGTAATTTGGACCTGTTAGGAACTTAGGAGTATGAGTATGAGCATGGAGACAAGAATGAAAGTGGTTCGAGTCCGGATCAAATAAAAAGGAAAGATGCTGCTTTACATTATCAGTATGCTCATCAGAAAATCAAACGCAGCACCGGAAAAACAGAAATTCAAAAGCATTGAAAAGCCATGATCAAAGAAGTGAAAATATCTCGGCAAAATTATATTATGTAATCTAAACCCAGCTCTACGTTACGATCCAGAAGAGGATCCACAAGGGACCAATAAATAAAATCAAAACCTAATCCAAACTTGAAAGAGAAAACCCGTATACAAAACCAATTTCATCAGGAATCCAGCTTCTCAAGCGCGAAGCCGATAGACATAAACACACAAATGGGATTCCATATTGGAGAAAGATCACCATGGCGTCACAATCAAAGCAGAAAGAGTGAGAGAAACCTGTATTTCTGCTGCCCAGTTTGTGTTGGTATAGTCGGGGTACAGGTATCAAGAGGGTATAGAATGGTTGTGCTGAGAAGCGATCCTATGGCTCCGGATGTGGCCTCCGATATAGATTCCAAATCAACGCCCATCTTCTCACGAATCAGCCACAGAGAGGATTTTTCCCGAAGAAGAGAGGAGAGGAAATGAAAAAAAGGTATGGGATCAATTCCCACAAATTCTGCGTCGTCTCGTGGTGCGGAGGTGATTCGTGTGAAGAAACGGGGAATTGGTTTGAGGAGAGGGAAATTGAGAGGTTGAACGGAGTGAGATGGGAGAGAAGGGAGAGAGATGGTCGAAGGGAGAGAGAGAAAACCAACCTGTATTTGGTGAGAACCAAGAAGAAATCGAGGAAGAGAAGAGAAACCAACTTGTAATCAGTAAATAACAAAGGAGTCCCTAGTTAGTTATTGGCTAAGTGGTCGCAAATAATAAAAAGAAATGATAAATTTCTGCATAATATTTCACCAAAATCTTTTAAAACATTTGGCAAAAATTTCATGAAATCTAATATCGTCGCAAAATCGTCTCAAAGTGGTCACAAAGTGAACTTTCGATCATTCTTATTCTAAATATGACTTTGTAATCATTTTTATTCTAATTCTAACACTACAACTCTCTATTTAAAGAGTAAACTAAAATATGTTCAGTAAATTTTGAAAGATTTCTATCTTTCAAAATCATTCTATTTAAAACACATATACACTTACTACATGTTATGAGAATATACAAACATAAGTTTAAAATATTGGAATTTAAAAGTTTTTTTCTCTGTTATCATGATTCAGTGTATATAGTAGTTCAAATTTATGTAAAAACGTACAAATTAACATATTTACAATTCAATATTGATGATTTTAAAAAAAAATCGAGTGGGGTTGATAAACGGTCGCAAATTTGGAACCCTTTCGTGACTACTATTAAAATAAATCGAGTGGAGTTGTTAAACGGTCACAAATTTGAACTCTTTTGTGACTACTATTAAAAAATCGAGTGGAGTTGCTAAACGGTCACAAATTTGGGACCCTTTTGTGACTATTTATACATGTTATGAGTAGAAACAAACATAAGTTTAGAATATTGAAAATTACAAGGTTTTTCCTCTAATATCATGATTCAGTCTATATAATAGTTTAAATCTATATAAAAACGTCTAAATTAACCTATTATAATTATATATTGATGAATTTATTTTTTTTAAATCGACTGGAGTAGCAAAACCGAAGCAAATCAGTCACAATTTCATATGTTGGTCGCAAATTAGTGGGTATTTAAAGACGATTTTGTGACACTTTTTTTTAAATAAAAAACATTTACCCTAAACTCTAAACTTTAAGAACCTAAAAGGTTTGAATATGACTTTACAATGATTCTGTGTATATAGCAGTTCAAATATATGTTAAAACTTATAAATTAATATATTTACAATTATATATTGATGAGTTTTTTTTAAAAAAATCGAGTGGAGTTGCTAAACCGAAGCAAATCAGTCACAAATTTAGGACTACTTTTGCGACTACAAAGTCAGACTAAAACATGAGTCGCTAATTCGTCTTAATTTCCGACTCTTTTGCGACCATAACTATATCGTCGAGTACAAGTCCTTAAACAGTCGCAAATAAACGGCTCTTTTGTGATTACTACGTTTCATCGTTAATTTGCGACTGTTTTGCCTATGCATTGCGAGTAGTCGCAAATTAGTCACATTTTCGTCCCGCATTTTTGTGACCAAAAAAAGAGTCGCAAAAAGTGGTCGTAAAAACTGTGTTTTCTTGTAGTGCGAGGATGCTGGGTTTAGCCAAGTTCCTGGTATAACCGCATTTTTACCCATTTTACCTTTGGTTTTTTTAGCACTTTAATAAGTGTTCTATTCGGTTTTTAAGCATTTTATTATGATTTTCGCATATTGGTAGTGTAAAAACTCTTTTTAGGTTATCAAGGCAAAAGCAATGCAAATTGGAGCAAAATCCCGTTTTTGGACAGTTTGAAAGAGTCAGAAGTTCGACACCAGATGAAAACCTTCTCACCGTCTGATCAAGCACAAATTTGGACACAAGATAGAAGGATCAACCACCTTTCAATTCCAAGTAGTTTGAGGACGATCCAACGGTTCAATCTCAAAATACATGAAGAGTACTGATACCCTATCCAGCTGTCAAGAAGAAGCATAAGCATGGAGAAACCACTCCTGGCCACGACCAGAAGGGTCATGCTCACGGCCAGAGAGAGTTTCACCAGGACCAAATCATTTTGCCCACGGCCAGCACAGTTTTGTCTCAGACCAGAACCGTTTGCAAGCCCACTTCAAATCCTTTACCGTTTTGGACAAGGAAGAACCCTAGACGACTTTTGAAGACCTCAAGACCTATAAATATGTTGTTTAAGTCTCTTATTTTCGTAACCCTCATACGTGCCTCTTTTACTTTCGTTTTTGCACCTTTTGTTATTCGTTCTTAGATTTAGGGAGATAGAGATCTCTCTGTTGAACCCTTTTTGTTTCCGTTCTTATTTATGGTTATGCAATCATCAACCACGTTTTTGCTTTGCATAATTATGTCTGAGTAGTTTCATAGTTAGGTTTTAAAGGGTTTAATCAAAGAGGTTTGATAGGGATAAGAAGCATTTAACTTAGCTCGGTTTCTTGAAGTTCTTTCTTTTAGGTTTGTTCTTACAGCATGAAGTTAGCGTTATGAACTAGCTACTGATCTTAGGATTGATAAAGCCACGAAAGTGCTGGATTTATTGATCAGAACTAGCTTATGAGAGCAATTGTGCTATAAGATACGAAAGCATACTTATAGGGCATTGTGAACGTTAATGAACTTGAATGTATCGCATGTTCTACTGCGTGGCTACCAACGAAAGCTGAGTAATTAAGTTGTTAAAGAATAGTTGTTTAGCACTAAAAAAAGTAGGCTAAGCACAATTTTGTGTTCGAGTTTGTGGAACTTTACCTAGGAACGATTAGGAGCTTAGTTAACTTGTTTGAATCAATCCGAACCTCTGCAATATCACTTGAAAACCTAACGCTACATTATCATAGTTTACATCGCTTTATTTTCTTTCTCGTTGCATACTGATTTTCGTGACACCCCCAAAAACCATTTTGTCTTTGAGTTCTACACTAACTCGTAATAGATTTTTGAAGACAGGCGTAGATTCTCTGTGGATCGACACCCTAAGTATTACAACACACATATGTGCACTTGCAGACCTAGGTTTTTATAAATTTAAAACTTGAACGTCTCATCCAAAAGAGACCGCATCAGTAGTTACGCAGCAAATCACGCAATAGATTTAAGTACGTAGACGCTCACAATGCCCTTCGTATCTTATATCATGCAATAAATTCAGCACATTAGTGGTTTTATCAATCCTAAGTGGGCTTGCAAACGGGCCTGGTCCGGGACGAAACTATGTTGGTTGTAGGAAAATGTTATGGGCGCGACGAAGGCCTCTCTGGCCACGGATACAACCCTTCAACTCGCGGCCAAGAGTGCTTTCTCCTTGCTTCTGCTTGACAGTTTGACGGGGCTTCAGTACTTTTGATGGTTCTTGAGATTAAACCGTTGGATTGTCCTCAAACTAGATGGAAATGAAATGTGGTTGATTCCTCTATTATGTGTCCAAATTTGGGCTTGATCAAACAGTGAGAAGGTCTTCATCTGGTGTCGAACTTCTGATGGTTTGAATTTGTCCAAAAACGGGGGTTTGCTCCAATTTGAAATGTTTTTGCCTTGATAACCTGAAAAGAGTCTTGACACTACAAATATGCAAAAACCATAATAAAATGCGTAAAAATTGAATGAAACACTTATTAAAGTGCTCGAAAACCGAATAAAAAATGGGTAAAAACACAGTTATATTACTCCCCCAAACTTAGACTATGTTTGTCATGAAACAAAAACAGAAATAAAGACTTGGAAAGATGATTGAAAAATCGCGGGAACTCAAAATCGCATAGACCGTCCTCCTAAACCATAACCATATAACTACATCAATCGGAACTCATTCTAAAAAATTGTCACTAAAGTCCCTGTAACACTAGTCCACGGTTTCCGTCATGCAAAATCTAAACCATCTAGATCTAAATTACGGTCAACTAGCTCTCTACATTCATTAAAGTATTGCGTAAACTTCTCATCAAACTTGTCAATTAGGATAGACGACGCTAGGTATTGAAGGCTATTTAAGTGGTGAGGTTAAAGTGTTTAGGGTTACCATTTCCGTCGAGGATGCTAGATAATATGCAAAACTGAAAAAGAAGAGGGACCTGTTGATAGCCACAGTTTTCAGTCACTTCTCCTTGCACAAAGGTTGATGCACATTCCTCTTCTTCGGTAACAAAACTTTTTTGTCATTGCCCTAGACTTATGATTTTCTGCGGGCTTTGGAATGAATGGCGTCTAAAATTCTCATAAACAAACCATGGTTTGCCTTACCAAAAATTTTGGCCATATAAGACTCCTTTAGGCACTTTGTTTCATTTCCTTTCGTTTTCACGTTTTTTTATTTTTGTTTTTTCGAAAGGGGTAACGCCTTTTGGAATAGAGTTTTAGGGGCCCGAAATTTTACCATTGATTTGAGATTTCTAAGGCAAAGCTGAGCTCTTCTGGTTGTTGATATCGCATCCACCAATTTCATCTAGTCTTCTGTCTCGAGTGATTGAAAATTATGTCGTTCCTCCCTCTCTGGCGTTTTTGCACATAAGACAACAAGAGAGACTGCATGAGGTTTGAAAGAGGTAGGGTAAGGTGGGGAACTAACTAAAAATGAGCTTGCCATTCAAGATCAGCAAAGAGTGGTAAAAAGGATAAGAATTCATGAATGTATGATTCGTTTCTCTGATCTAACGTCCAAGTTAAATAGAGCTAGTATATTTCATCCTCTAGAATCTCTATAGTTCAAATTCCTCTGGGGATCTTCGCGTCACAGTTACTCTAGCTACCGCCTAGTCTATAACTAAATCACGAAAGAGATGTTACTAGGAATAGCATAAAAGCACACTAGTCAAGTTTCATCATCATAGATTTTTGTCATCATCCTCAAAAACTGTGTTTCACTTGATGGGCTCAAAGGAACAAACGAGGTGATGAGCCGAGCTAAAAGGTCCACTGGAGTGAACGTCTACGGTCAAAGGGGATTAAATGCAGAACCGTTAGTCAACCCCGACGAGACCAACGACTCGTTCAAACCGGTGAATTAAGGCGCATGGCGAATCAAGCAGAGTAAATGGTAACGTTAAACACGATCTCGGAGTATAAAACAAGGAAAAGAGCACAAAGCAAAGGGACTGAATCCAACTCTCGACACCACTTCTCACATCAATTAGCTCTAAACTCAAACACTTGTTATTTCTTAGTTCTTGTTCTTGTAAAATTACTCATGAGAATCGAAATACTATAGCCAGTTTACCTCGCAAAAACCTTGTCCAAATCACTTCAGAATTCTGTTTGAACTCGTCGAGCAACAAACTTTCAGCTTATTGTTTGATAGTCCTTCAGTTTTTTTTTTTTTTAAGATAAGCCAAAATTCTTCGTATACTCCCATTTATAATTTTTGACCATTGTATTTCCAGCTACGACATTTAATTTTTTTTTCTCTAAAATATAATAATTACAATATCATTAAGGACATAATTAGTGTTGACTATTAATCAACTCTCGGTCGTGTACATTTTGGATGGTTTAAATGTATGTTTTACAAAAAGTGAATGTTTGAACCTGAAACTCAAAAAATTAAAGATTTAAGTTGGAAAAAATTTGATACTTAGAAAATTTTTAATGGTAATTTCCCTAACTAACATAATAATGTAGATGATCATCTTTGGCGTTTTCCTAGTCGGAGGTCAAAGCATTGTTACTTTGTGTCTAGGTCTTCTCGAGTGCTTCGTGTCCTTGGAATGACTGTGGTGATGTAGTTTCTCTACTCTATTCTATATTTCGATCTTGCATTTGTTTTTTCCAGTGTTATTGCTGCTTGTGCTCGTTTTAATTCCTTATTTGGGCCTTTCGGTGTTTTGGAGGTGGTCTAGTAATTTGTTTCTTCGCTAGGCTCATGCTCTTTGGCCCAGTTATAGTGTCTATAGTTTCTTTGGGTTGGTCGTGGGAATGTTTTAGTTCAAAAAGTCGGATTTAGCGCTTAACGTTCATTTGCTATACTTTTCGATTTCAATTTTTTTGTGTCGATTTTGGCTTCTTCGGTCGAGTATGGTTTGTTATATAGTATTTTTGCCTTTTGTTTCGTTCATGTTCGGCTTTCCTTGTTTGGGCTTGCGTTTTCCTTTTTTGAGCTTTTGTTTCTTCGGATATTTTTGTTGGAGGTGAGTTTAGCACTCTCCGGTTTAGTCCGGTTTGAACCGAGACTGGCCCAATTGATCCCGGTTTACGACGGTTCGAACCAAGTTAAGGGGGTCCATGATCACACTCAGCGGGCCGAGCTCGGCCTCAAGCCCAACTCGCGGGCAAACGCGCCGACCTCCGAGATTTGCGGAATCTTTCCTGATTTCGGAGGGAGAAAATGAAGATTTCCTTTTCCTGATGGAACTAGGAAAAGGAAATCATCCCGTTTTAGACTGACTCATAGCCCTATAAATAAGAAGGCCATCGCCTCATTCAAGACATCCACAACCATCTACGAGACCTAAGGAGATTCAAGAGTATAAAACTCAGCTTTTATCTACTTAGTTCTTAAGTCTTCTTTTACGATCTAGCAATCTTGTAGCTCCACCGAGTTTAATCAATAAAACGAGATTCAATCCATTAAGTTTACTGTTTTGCCCCTTGTGTGATTTTCAGAATCAACAATTGGCGCCGTCTGTAGGGACCGTTTTTTCTAAAAACATTAAAACTTTCGGATCTCGTTGATTTAGCTCGGCGATGGTGGAACTATCAATCAACCCGACGCTAGGCACTCAGAACAACGATTTCAACTCGGAAGATCGCAACCCGACCGACGGAAGCGGCGATCCACCACCAGCATTTCCACCAGGCACTGCTACTGCAATCACAGCTGTAACCCTGGCTCCAATCGACCAATCCGCCACTACAAGAAAACATGGTGTTTTCCGACGGATGTAATTCCGTCGGTAATTTCCGACGGATTTCCGACAGAATTCGGACAAAATCAACATCCGTCGGAAAATAGTACCCGTCGGAAATTTCCCACGGATTTCTGACGGATTAGTGTAATTTCGCAAATCCGTGGGAAATCCGTAGGAAATTTCCGACGGATGTTATCACCCTTTCGAAAAACCAAAAAAAAATTTGTTAAGTAACATCCTTCGGAAATCCGTCGGAAATTTCCCACGGATTAGTGTAATTTCGCAAATCCGTGAGAAATCCGTAGGAAATTTCCGACAGATTTCCGACGGATGTTATTACCCTTTCGAAAAACCAAAAATAAAAAAATTTGTTAAGTAACATCCGTCAGAAATCCGTGGGAAAATTTCAGACGAATGACCAAAAATGTGGTTTAGGGTATAGGGTTTAGGTTTTTTTTTGTAGAAATTGTAGAGAAACAATTTTATGATGTATATACAATAGTTTCAACTTGTCAAATTTCAAAATAAATGTGTGTTATAGATTTTATAAAATTTGATGGAAGTGTTAGTATATGTTAGAGTATAAGGTATAGTAGATGTTATGTGAAATGTTTAAATTTTATGTTGTAAAATTAAAAAACTCATAGAAAGTCTTTAACATTGATGAACTAACAATTTTTTTGAATGAAACAAGAAGATTATGGATAGTTAAACCATATCACGTAACCATAAACCCTAAATATACCTTAAATCCGTCGGAAATTTCTGACGGATCTGGGTCATTCGATACGTATCGGTTGACGGCCCAATAGAAATACATGCATAGTATATTCCCATATCCGTCGGAAATCCGTCGGAAATTTCCCACGGATTTCCCACAGATTTTAGTTTTTTCGAGACGGCGGGAAAATTGACCGCCTAAATGAATTTTTTTGGGAATCCGACGGATATATTTTCGACGGATCCATCCGTCGGAAATCGATATATATCCTAAATCCGAGACGGTTCTTCTCATTTCTCTCTTATCTCTCTCTCTCTCTACCGATAGATTCTCTCAACTCTCTCTCCATCTTCTTCCGATTTCTTCTCAACTCCCTCTCATCTATCTCTAATAAACACAAATCTAAAAATATTCATTTCTAATGGATCCAAACATGTAAGTCTCTCAAATTCCTTTTGTATATTAAATTTCATTGTTATATATTGTTGTTTATTGAGTATAGGATGATATTCAGTGTAAATTTAGGTTGTAGGTCGTTATAAAATAGGATTGGAGTGAGATTGGTTGTTGTTAGGTTTGTTAAATGTGTTTTTGTGAGATGAAAAACGGTTTAACAATTTTTTGGACTTTTAAAAAAAGTTTTTGTAACTTTTCGCACTCCTAAAAACGTTTAACAAAATATTTGAAATTTAGAAACGTTATTTTGGGAATTATCTACCAATTCAAAACGTTTTTCTAATTTTTTTAAGCTTAGAAACGTTTTTTTTAAAATTATCTAGCTATTAAAAACATTTTAATAATTTTAAAAATTATGAATGTTTTAGAATTTTAAAAACGTTTTTTTGAAAATTTTAGAATTTTAGTGAAAGTTTTGAATATTTTAGAATATTTGAAAATTTTGAAAATTTAGAATTTTTTATGAAATTTTTGATTTTTTGAAATTTTAGAAATTTTTATGAATTTTTTGAATTTTTGGAAATTCTTGAATTTTCGGAAGTTTTAGAAAAAAATTCGTTTTTTTTGAAAATTTTAGAATTTTACAATTCAATATACTAACGTTATTATGTTTTTCTCTTAGGAATAACGAGAACTCCGTTTGGGCTCCAATGGACGCAATCGTTCTCGGGGTACGCCTTGTAACGATATGTTTCGTAGTACAAGGACGAAATCGAGAACCTCAGCGAAACGGTGAAAGACCATGACGCGAAGGTCGAGGAGTTGGAGTACGCACACAACTCAACCCGGGAAGAGCTCACGGATATGAAGAAGATCATGAAGAACGCCTTCCCATCTCTTTCCCAACTAAATTTTCTATGTTTTTTGTTTTTTTTTATCACATTTTATGTTTTATGAATTTTTTGTGTGTAATGAATTTATTAATTAAGAAATTTTTATATTTATAATTGATTTTCATTAATTAATTAGATTATTATTTAATATATTTAAAAATTTTGAATTAATAAAATTAATTTATTAAATAAATTTAAAAAAAAAATGAAATTATTTAGTTCCGTCGGAAATCTGTCGGAAATCGTCTGTCGGAAATTTGTTGGAAATACATCCGTCGGAAATTCGTGGGAAATACATCCGTCGGAAATCCATCGGAAATACATCCGTCGGTAATTTCCGACGGATTTCCGACAAGTTGGAACCGACGGATTTCCGACGGGAACTGCCGTCGGATGACGCCTGTTTTCTTGCAGTGCGCTCTCATACAAGCTATGGCAGCGCAGCTCGCCGAACTCATCAAGAAAAATGACGAAAGGGTCGACTCATTACTCGCCACTCAGAAAGAATTCCATGACCAGCTCACCGAGTTCATGCAAACACCTCCCCGACCCAGCGAGGAAACGCTCCTCAATCTCCGTCGAAACTTGTTCTCCGAATCACAACGTCAAACCACCACACTTCGACCTCCAGTTCTTGGATCCACCGGTAATCAAGAGACTCACGTTACCAACCAGGCATCTCTAGATCTGGAACTCGAAAGCTTCAAAACCCAACTTCAGGACATGAAATCCAAATTTCACCAAGCTACCAGCTTGGCACCCGAGATCAACCGTGTGATCCAGGAGACTCAGAAAACCCCATTCACACAACGAGTTCTCGACATCCCAGTCCGACGTCTAGAAAGGATCAAGATCGCCGATACGAAGGCAACACTTTATGACCTCCTTCGGCATCATGATGAATCGCTTCAAATTCCAAACCAAGGAGGAACATGATGTTGCAAAGTGTCAACTCTTCATCGAAAACCTCGGCGGGACCGCGCTCGATTGGTTCTCGCAACTCGAAGCGAACTCCATCAACAACTACACCGAGCTCACAACCAACTTCCTCAAACGCTTCACCATGTTCATTAAGAAGAATACCAAGAACGCCGAATTGTGGGCCCTCGAGCAAAGACCAAACGAACCTCTGCGAGACTTCATGGATCGATTCAAGTTGGTGGTAACCCACTGTACCATCGATGATGATGCCGCGATCGAATCCCTCTACAAAGCAACTTGGTATCAATCGGCTTTTCATAAGGAAATTCATCGTAACCAACCTCCTACCTTGGAAGACGCCCTGCATAGGTCGCATATGTATATCCTAGAAGAGGAGGAACAGACTGCCAAAGATAAGCAGTACGTTCTCTCAAGACAACCCTTACCTAAGGAAAAACTCAGGGAGGAAGCTCGCGAACTGCGATCTCAATTTGAAAGACGACATGCGACACACCAAGTAAGCGCCATTTCTCCACAGCAACCCTAGAATACATGGGTCAGGCCGGAAGAACTGAAAGATGATCCAGCGGAATCCACGAGTGATCCTGAACCGTACTCAAATTTCACAAAAGGAAAGGTCAAAGTACCGAGGAATGATGACACCTCAAGGACCTTCTACTTAAGAGTTTAGAAACACGGAGATCTCACCTCAGAGCATTCCCCGACCTAACAACAGATTCCGCCGTGGCAATAACAACAAGAGGCAGAATACGGATAATAGTAATCCCGAGCGAGGTAAGGTTACCGCCGAAACCGACCTGCCAAAACGCGACCGTGAGGACCAACCCGAAGATCACACAATCCCAAAAGCCCGAAAGAAGGTCCACATGATCATGGGTGCACTCGAATCTTGCAACTATTCAGTTCGGGCAATCAAGGAACACAACCGTAAAGCAATAGCGGCACAACAAAACAACCGAGTTCCGGAGAGTGGCGTGCCCATAATCTTCATGGAAGCTGACACAGTTGAACTTCACATGCTCCATAACGACCGCTGGTCGTCGAGCTACTCATCGGTGACGTTACTGTTGAAAGGATTTTGGTTGATACTGGTAGCTCGGTCAATGTTATCTTCAAACAGACATTGAAGGACATGGACGTCCCAGACTTAGAAATCAAGCCATACATCAAACCGACGATGACCGCGGGAACAATCAAGATTTTGGTTGATACTGGCACCTCTGGCCGGATTCGCTGCAGAACAGACCATAACCGCGGGAACAATCAAGATGTCGATCTACGTTGACGGAACAGTAAAAATGGTGAAATTCTTGGTGTTGAACAAACCAGGGATCTATAACATCATACTCGGGACGCCGTGGTTATTTGCAATGAAGGTCGTCATCTCAACTTACCACTAAGCGTCAAATTCCCGACACCATACAGAATCTTCACTCTTAAAGAGAACCAATCGATGTCTCGTTTGTGCTACATCAACGAGTGCAAACTACGAACCGCACCTCGGACATGCGTGATCAGTTCACTCCCAACTCCAACCGACCTGCTAAACAAGAAGAGTGATAACGGCTTACCGAAGCGAGAGCCAGTCATACAAGTTAGCATCGACAACCTCAATCCCGAGAGATGTGTCGGTATTGGAGCTGAGCTGGATGAAAATATCAAAAGCGACCTCATTCGCTTCCTCAAGAAAAACGTGTCAACCTTCACCTGGTCCATCAAAGATATGCCCGAGATCGATCCGAAAATCACTTGTCACGAACTCACCATCGACCCGACCTTCAAACCAATTAAACAGAAAAGACGAAAGCACGGCCTAGAGAAAGCTCAAGCAGTAAACGACGAGGTCGAACGACTACCCAGAGCAGGATCGATCTTCGAGGTCAAATACCCAAACTGGCTGGCTAACCCCGTCGTCATCAAGAAGAAGAATGGCAAGTGAAGGGTATGCGTCGATTTCACCGACCTCAACAAAGCCTGCCCAAAAGACAACTTTCTTCTCCCGCATATTGACAAGTTAGTTGAAGCGACTGCGGGAAACGAGCTCATTTCTTTCATGGATGCCTTCTCCGGTTACAACCAAATACTCATGCACCCCGACGATCGCGAGAATACATCTTTCATCACAGATCGGGGCATCTATTGCTATAAGGTCATGCTGTTCGGCCTGAAAAACGCTGGAGCAACTTATCAAAGGCTCGTAAATCACATGTTCGCAAGTCAGCTCGGCCGGACAATGGAAGTCTACATCGATGATATTCTGATGAAATCTCTTATCGCCAAAGATCACATCGGTCATCTCAGCACCTGTTTCGACATACTTAACTAGTACGACATGAAGCTCAACCCCATTAAGTGCACATTCAGAGTCACATCTGGCGAGTTCCTCGGCTACATCGTTACTCAAAGGGGAATCGAATCTAATCCCAAATAGATCTCAGCAATCCTCGACCTCCCATCACTCAACAGATTCATCTCCCGATCTACGGACAAATGCCTACCGTTCTACCAATTACTCCGTGGCAATAAAGACCTCGAATGGGACGATAAGTGCGAGGAAGCATTCAAACAACTCAAGGAATACTTATCAACCCCACCCGTCCTGGCAAAACACGAGGACGGTGAAACTCTCTACCTTTACATTGCGATCTTGGTATCAGCCGTAAGCGGAGTCCTAGTTCGAGAAGATCGAGGTGAACAAAAACCCATCTTCTACATCAGCAAATCCTTAGACGAGGCTGAAACAAGATACCCTATACTCGAAAAACTCGCGTTGGGTGTAATCATCGTGGCTCGGAAACTCCGTCCTTATTTCCAGTCTCAATCAATCGCAGTCCTAATCAATCAGCTTCTGCGAACGATTTTGCACAGCCTGACCCAGTCCGGCAGACTCGCTAAATAGGCGATCAAGCTAAGCGAATATGACATAGAATTAAGAAAAAGAACCAACATCAAGTCCCAGGTTCTGGCTGACTTCCTCGTCGAGTTACCACGAGAGCTAACCATCACCAACCTTCCAGGAGCGGAAAACTGGCTCCTTCATGTCGATGGTTCATCATCACACCGCGGTTCGGGAGTCGGCATACGCCTCCAATCACCGAAAGGCAAAATCCTGGAGCGATCATTCCGGTTGGAATTTCAAGCATCAAACAACGAGGCCGAGTATGAAGCGCTCCTAGCCGGATTGCGATTGGCCAAGGCAATTGGAGGAAAACACATACATGCATTATACGATTCACACCTTATCGCTAGTCAATACAACGGCGAATACAACGCAAAGAACGATCGCATGGACGCATATTCAAAGTTGGTAAAGGAACTCGCGGCCGAATTCCAATCTTTCGACCTCACTAAGATACCTCGCAGAGAAAATGCCCCAGTTGATGCCCTTCCCGCCCTCGCCTCAAGCTCGGACCCTCATCTCTGACATACGATCCCGGTTGAAAGTATCTCACGACCAAGCATCGAACCAGCCAAGACTTGCAACGTGACCACACGTAGGCGTGACTACGAGACGCACCCTGCTACCAATCCCAAACCACGAAAAGCAAGGAACAATCCGGATCCCGAGCCCGACGTGAACAATGAAACCGAACACATCCCAAACGATCCAGAACTACGAGATCAGTCAGATGAAGACGACAAAATATCTGAAGGACTCCATGCCCCTATGGACATCGAGGCCGAAGAAGAAAAAGAGCCCGAAGATTGAAATCAAAATGTACGTCTACGAAGGAATGGTTCCAGCCGACAGATGGGCAGCTCGGCGACTTAAAATGCGGTCTACCCATTACATCGTTCTCGATGGCAAGCTATTCCGGTGGAGCGCTTCGGGCGTCCTCTTGAAGTGTGTCGCTGGTAATATTTACAAAGTTATGAGTAAAATACACAACATGGACGGTGGAAATCACTCCGGAGGTCGCTCTTTGGCCTTAAAAATAAAGAAGTTCGCCGCCAAGTGTGAAAAGTGCCAAAGACATGGCCCTATGATAAACCTCCCAACCGAGCTGTTCACCACTTGGCAATGGAAATCATCGGTTCACTCCGCCGTTCTACCAACCAAAAGCAGTTCATCTTGGTCATGACTGACTTTTTTACCAAATGGGTCGAGGCTGAATCTTATGCCGAAATACATGCTCGCAATGTCCAGAAATTCGTTTGGAAATACATCATATGCCGACATGGAGTACCATACGAGATTGTCACAAACAATTGACCGTAATTCATTTGTGCATTGTTCAACGACTTCTGTGCTAAGTGGAAAATTTGACTGAATTTCTCCACCCCGAGGTACCCAGTGCGAAACGGCCATGCCGAAGCAACCAATAAGACTATCATCGACAGCCTAAAAAAACGACTTGATATGAAGAAAGAATTTTGGGTCGATGAGTTAGACGGAGTTCTCTGGTCTCACCGCACTACCCCTCGCCGATCTATCGGGCAATCACCGTTTTCCTTAGCATACAGAATGGAAGCTTTGTGCACAGCCAAGCTCGATATCCCAGGCATACGCCGAACGATGCTAACTCGGAATCCCGATCTCAACAACGAAATGCTCCTTAACAATCTGGACACACTTGAAGAACAGCGCAGACAAGCAGTACTTCGAATCCAGAATTACCAGCACTTAGCCGCTCGATACTACAACAAAAAGGTCCGAGGTCGACACTTCGAGGACGGCGACCTTGTTCTTCGAAAGGTCTACCAAAACACATAAGAGAAGAACACCGGCAAACTCGGTGCAACTGGGAAGGATCCTACCAGATAATACGAGTCGTCAAACCCGGCGTCTATGAACTTATGAAGATGGATGGAACTCCATCCCAAGATCGTGGAATTCAATGAACCTTAAATGGTTCTACTACTAGTCCGGCTCAACACCGATCTAAAAAAAACAAAAAAACAAAAAAAGGCTCACCGAGCTACTATTATTATCTATGATGTAAAATGAATTACGAATGGCTTGATCCCTCTCGAGGGTACGTAGGCAACCCATCATGGTCCAGCTATGATTCTAATAAAAAATAATTTATCAAGTCTTTATTAAAGCCGAGTTATCGCAGTTCGCCGAACTCAAAACAGTTCGTATTTTCTTAAAACCAAACTTTTCAGTTCGAAACAACTAAGTAAAAACAAAGCCGAACCCCTTAGTTCGCACTTAAAACCATCGCGGTTTCCCACATCGACGTCATGGCCAGACGATCGATAGTACTCCTCAGGGATGCAAACTATTAAAAAGCCGAGATCTGTCTCGCAAAAGCCGGGTCTTTTCCCGCATTAAAATTCGTCCTCAGACCATCCAAGCCAAATCAGCCGAATTACCTCGCACACACGGATTCGATTTGGGAACCCAAACTATCTTGAGATGAGCAAACCTTCGTAGTCTCATGCTAAGCTCTCGGGGTGAAGCCGAACGACACATTCTCTTAAAATTAAGCCGATTTCTCAACAATCACAAATTTCATAAGCCGATTTCTCAACAATCGCAAATTTTATAAGCCGATTTCTCAACAATCGCAAACCAGTAAGCCGATCCTTAGCGATCGCCGATCTCGAGTTGATCGAAAACCGAGTTCATCTAACGTACCCTGGCTAAGACCGTATTATGTACGACACCAATTTGGTACGTGGGGGACTCGAGAGGATCGTATCATTTTACGACCTTATGCGGATTAACAAACAATCTCACTTCCACAAAACTTTAGGCCGAACTTCTCAGTTCACGCCAAAGCCGGACTCGAAAGTTCGCACAAATGACTACGTAAAGAAGAATTCACGTACAGTCTAGATCGGCTGAGTAATTCAAATAAATTCGAAAATCAAACAGTAAACATTGACTAAGCAAATTCTTCTCATCAAAAGTTAACCGAGCTACAAAAGCCCCCTCAGGCAAATTGTTCAAATTACAAGCCATAAAAAAACCCATTACAAGCAGAAGTTCGACAAAATGCCTTATCAGGCATCGACCTAAACAAAAAGAAAGAAATTTTAAGGAGAATCGCGCATCNACGCATTTGCATTTAATTACATCTTTTTGGTTTAGCTTAATTCGAATCTACATAGTCTATTGTGTGAAATCTGGAGTTCTTGTGTTCGACCCCTACTTATACTATAACGACTGCTTTAGTACTTTTAGGGTATTAATTTGAGCATATCAAACACCACTATCCAAAATTGGAGACACCTTGAAATCCCCATCCTCAAGCTCTTCGAGGACTATGGACAACATCTCGGCCGTCATCTCCTTCTCCTCCCTCTGATAGTGAAGGAGCGTATCCGGGGGAATGAAAGTCCCCCATCCACCAGCCGATTCAGGCACTTCAGAGTACCTGAGACCTGACTAAAGATGAGCTGCCTTTTATTCGCCACTTCAAGCCTGGTGATGTAATCTTTTATCTTCCCGAGGCGAGTGTTTAACTTGACTGCCATCTCCCTTCGAAGGTCTCTCTCCGTAGTCACCCACATGGATCGAAAAGCCTTAACCCTCCTTTTCTCAGACTTCAAAAAATCTGCAGCCTTCCGTTTCTCAACGGCCATGTGGCTAAGCGCATTATTAGCCTCAAGCGGCTCGGCCTTCATCTTATTGTTTTCAGCTTGGAGGGCCTCGAGCTTCTGATCCCTCGCAACAGCTCCCTCCTCGAGCTGAGAGATTTTGGCCCGTACCTCGGCTATTGATATATCATGGTTTTTACCCCTTTTTAGCCATGATATAGGTCCGTTTTATAGAGTCTTTCTACTATTTTGCAGTGTTTTATAGTCTTTTACAGGTTTTAGCACGTTTGGAGCATTTTGGAGCAAAACAGAAGTTCGTGTAGCTGAGTACCCGATTTGAAGCCTGAGTATCGATCGACACTACCTTAGTATCGGTCGATACTCACTGAAGCACGAGTCGCGACTTTAAATGAAGATTTGAAGAACTTACCACCGATGGATTGAGCTCAAATTTGGACACAAGACAGATATTTGGATTAGCTTTCATTTGGAAGTGGTTTGAGGTCATTCCAACGGTGCGATCAAAAGTTCTGCCAGTTTTCGTGAAGACAGTCCAGTCGGGCGAGCAGTGACTAGTGTCGGTCGATACTACCTTAGTGTCGGTCGATACTAACTACATGAAAACAGGAAACGCGACTTTTTACAAGTCTTGAGAGTTTGCACCTTGGTCCAGAAGTCTTTAATAATTACA
>PKMM01050834.1:1848613-1935720 GCA_002933915.1 Eutrema heterophyllum | reverse complement strand
AGAGACAACTCTGAACTCCTATTCTCTTATTTGATTTCTTTGATGATCTATTCAATCATGTTTATTGTTTCAATCTCCATGTCTGAGTAGATCCCTTGTTAGGTTCATGGTTCTCATAAGGGTTTTCTCTGAATGTTAGGTTAATTGATTGATTAGGATTCACCATCTGAATTAGTTCTTCACCTTAGGTTGTTCCCATAGCTAATTCTAGGTTGACGAATCTAGAACTTAGATCTTAGGATAATTGGTTAGGCACGAGAGTGCGATTGATTACCTGACAGAACCTAGGCGAGCAAAATAACTATTCGCAAAGAGATTTGGTTTAGTTGTTTTGTGAACAAATCAAACTTGAAATAAAAGCTGGTTTAGACTTTAGGATTCGCAAAGAGATTCAGAATTTTAGGATTTAGACTTAGATAGTTTTCGCAACGAGAGTTGGTTAGCTATACTTTAGTGATTTGAGTTCAAGAACCGCGCTAAATCTGAATCATGTTAGTTAGTCTATCTGCATTCATTGAATTCCTGAGAAATACCTTGAACCTATCTTCTTTCCCATCGATTACAAATTGTTTAATTAATTTACGCATCTGCTTTTAATCACATCTTCTTGGTTTAGCTTAATTCTGATCTACATAATCTATTGCGTGATTTCTGGAGTTCTTGTGTTCGACCCCTAACTATACTGCAACACTGCTTTAGTACTTTTTAGGGTATTAATTTGAGCGTATCAGCTATATCCCCCTTTAGCTTCTCGGTGTCCTCGACATCCCGAGTCGCTGATTTCAACTTATGGCCAAACGACCAGATGAGCTCGTTTGTCTGCGCCTCAACCTGGAAAAAGAAGGAGCAATAAGACAATAAAAATACAACCAAGTAAAACTGAATCTAAGAGTGAATAGTTTACCCGAGCCTTGGAGCGAGCAAGCTCCATATATTTCTCCACCTCCGGGAGCTCGTCTAACGGCGTGAGACCACGAACGCCAAGTTTGAATTGACGATAGAGTTCGGCACACGACGCTGGGTCATTAATCAAAGGAGTGTCCTTCCTGTAGTTGAAGGACACATCATTAACCTCTTCCGAGATCACGGATTGTCGCCTCTTGCGTTTCCTGGAAACCCCGACCTCCGCCGTCGGATCAGCCATTTCTTCCAAAAGCGTGTTGGGAGCACTCGTATGAGGGACAATTGCGGTATTAATCCCCCCCTCGCACCTCGGGCTCCTCCGCAGACCGACCTAACACAGCCATCAATCGGTCCAAACGTTCAGCATCCGCGTCACCATCATTGGTTGCGGTTATCTCCAAATTGGCGCTCACAAGCACCGCATCAGTACGAGCAGCCAAATCAGACCCATCAGTCTGATCGACCCCCTCGAGGTTGGTAGGCGGATCAACCTCGGTAATGCCAATCTCAGAGTTTCGATCGTCTTTGTTGTTTTCTCCGGCGATCGCCAAACTGCCCCCGTCGACTTGGATAATTTCGGGAGGAGCATCATCCCGAGGAGCATCATCATCCCTCCAAGCCGAAGGGAGTATAGAGTCGTCAAGGGTAGCAGAATAGTCCGGGACATCGAGAAAGTTCCTCCGATGTGCCATTCTCATGGACGAATACCCTATGGCAACTGCACAAATAAGACGAATCTAAGAGATATAACAAACATTGCAAAAATTTGACCTAAGGAATTTTAAGCTAACTAGTGTTAGAACGCTGCGACTTGTTCTTCGCGGCAAGACGTGCTCGGTGAATCTCCAGCGAGCGAGTTCATCCCAATTCCCTAAACTGAGCAACAATCGCCTTCTAATGCTCAGATACGCGATGATAAGTAGGATTCCGAACTACAAAAGAAAGAAGCACGTCAGAAGTAAATAAAGCACGCGACTTCGGCATAAATAGAATATATAACTACCAATATTTTGGTTCCATGGTCTCCTATAACTTATGTCCGGGTTGGACATGGAAGAAAGAGCGACTCGGACAAAAAAATACTTCGTCTCCTAACCCTAAACCTTGCTCGCTTTCGAACCAGTAATTACGTCGTAGCCTGGCTTCATATTTGCTGAGAAATACCAAGGTTTGGCTTCTGCTATGTTAACGGAGGTTAACTCTTCGAACATCCGAGCAGTAATCGGAATACCAAGTTCGGCTCCTATAGAAAGGAACCCCATTATGTTGACCATGGTAGCCGGGTTAAGCTGGCAAATCGCAGCTCTCCACCTGTTGCAGAAATCAATCAACAGATTGGGCAGAGGACAGTTGATCCCGCACGCCCTGAACCAGTCCACATAGACGCAGATGTGCCCTTTTGGAGCATCCCACGGTCTTTGGTTCCTTCCATGCCTCATGACTTCTACGTCACCTGGGAAATAGAGGGTCCCAATCAGATCGGTGATTGTATCCATTGTAAAGCAAATCGGCCCAATGACAGCAGGAGCTCGGGTTTCCCCTTCTATGTTGCCAGCTAGAGGATCGACCTCGGCGTTGACGACTTCAACATTACCACCCGGTGAGCCGACATTCTCTCCACGAGCACGTGTTCCTTCTAGTAAGGCTAGCTGAGTAGCGTATGCCTTGTCACGACGCTCCTGTTCGGCAACCCGCTCCTTGTCTTCAACAATCTCTTTTCTCTCGAGCTCTGCAGCCAGCTCGGCATCAGATTGGATTTGAGCCTCGATTTGGGGAGGACGAACTCGAGCTCGCGGGTTGCTTGAACCGGCTTTGTCGTTACCAACCCGCCTGATCGGAATACGACTCTCCTCAATCCGAGACTCGTCAACCGCGGCCAAAACGTTGCCAGCTTCTGCATTCCAGCCAATCGGTATAGACCCACTAACGTTAGCCGCCAGATTCATCTCCTCGTTGAACCGACACTGAGCATTAGTTTCATCACTGTCTCGATCAAGGAGCCTAGGAGCTCGGATCGCAGGCTGGGCATTAGCCCGAGCTCTTGCAAGATGCGAGTTGTGGCGAGTTAGCTGAGGTTCGTCTAGTATATCATCCATTATAACCACACCGGTATCTGAAGAATATGAGCTCACTGAGTTAAAAAGCAAACCCCAAATGGGAGGAGGATTTTCAGATCTCTTTTCGTAATTGTTGACAGAATCGTTTGGCGATTCAACTCCAGATCGATGCATTCAACAGGGAGAATCGCAAGAGACAAACAAAGAACCACGAAGAATAGACGAAGAAATCGCGAAGAGCAAATGAAGAACTACGAAGAACATATGAAAAAATTGCAAAAAGAAGACCAAGAATAGTACGAAAACCCAAAGATTTTCGAGCAAATCGGAGAAATTACGCTGCGAATGTCACCGGAAGTCAATCAGGAAGCGTAATAAATAGGAAACCCTAGAAAAAAGCAAGAACTAAAAGGAAGAAGGAAGATGTTACCTTTTATGAGCGAAGAAGTGGAAAAATCGGAAGAGTCAAAAGGAATATATGGGGAGAGAAACAATCATGACAAATCCCTCGATTTCCGCAACAGTTAAAGAAACTGAAGCGACGTGTCTTCTCAAGGAAGATTCGCCGAGCTCAAGATCTGCCGAGCTCATGATTTGCTGAGCTCGGGATTCGCCAAAGTTAAAATATAAGACTAGGAGACAAATTCAAGAACTGCCGATCTCAATTCCAACCGAGCTAAAGAATTCTCCATGAACTTCGCCGAACTGGGGGGGACTTATTGTTGGAGGTGAGTTTATCACTCCCCGGTTTAGCCCGGTTTGAACCGAAACTGGCCCAATTGATCCCGGTTTATGACGGTTCGAACCAAGTAAAGGGGGCCCATGATCACACTCAGCGGACTGAGCTCGGCCTAAAGCCCAACTCGCAGGCAAACGTGCCGACCTCCGAGATTTGCGGAATCTTTCCCGATTTTGGAGGGAGAAAAGGAAGATTTCATTTTCCTGATGGAACTAGGGACCGACTCAGAGCCCTATAAATAAGAAGGCCATCGCCTCATTCAAGACATCCACAATCATCTACAAGACCCAAGGAGATTCAAAAGCAGATAACTCAGCTTTTATCTTCATAGTTCTTAAGTCTTTTTTTACGATCTAGCAATCTTGTAGCTCTATCGAATTTAATCAATAAAACGAGTTTCTATCTATTAAGTTTACTGTTTTGCCTGTTGTTTGATTTTCAGAATCAATAATTTTGATATTTTTGGTCGGCATGTATTTCACTTAAGTATTAATATTAAAAAAGAAAGTAACAAACTTTTTTTTGTGAACTCTTTAATTTTAGCAATCGAATTTACATATAGCTATGTAATAAGAAGTACATTATAAATGTAAGCTAGTTGACACTAAATTTAAAATGCTTTTTTACGAAACTACCCTATTTATGATTTATTGATATGGGTCATCTTGTGAAAACGGCCACAGAGAGAGACCGAGAGAGGCAAAGACTCAAAACGATTGGCATCGAAAGCGACTTCCTTTATTCACTGCCATGACCATGTTCTTCATTAATGACCGTTTTACCCTCGAATAAAGGAGAGAGAAAATGTGAAAAAAACAATTGCAAGGACGTCTCTCTCTCCTCTGCAAAGCTCAGAACTCTGGCAGAAAGAAAGATGATGGGGTTTTTAACTTTATCCTCCAAATAATTCCTCCTCGTCTCTCCCACACAGTCCCTACAGTTGTACATTTTCTCTCTTTAACACACATAAATGTGTGTTTCTCCTCTTTCTTTCTCTCTCCATCTCTATCTCGGTCTGTGTTTCTGTCGTCTGAGCACTCAATGAAACACTGTAAACAACGCCAGAAGGATGTGATGGAACGATAAAAATCAAGACTTTTTCTCTCGGTGAAAGTAAAAAAAAATTAAAAATTTATATATGCAAAACAAAAAGAAAATAAAAACAACAATTTCGGAGAGTCTCTTTCTGAATCATAAACAATCTAATGTCGGTACATACGTTTCTCTTCTCTATCCTCTGTTTTTTTTTCTTCTTCTTCTTCTTCACGGAGAGTTGAGCTTTTTTTTATAGTATATTTGGGTTATAAGCAAAAACGCAGTCGTTTTGGCTCCTACGCATGTGGAAATGGTTCTGTTTGGAGAAGTAGTCCTTCTGGGTTTTCTCATCTGTTTGAGCTTTGGGACTACTGTAAATTCGGACAATGGTAAGTGCATGCTTCTTCAAACTCAAATTTTGATGAAAGCCCCAAAATTTTGTCTTTTGAAGTGAAAGAAACGACAAAAAAATGAGAAATTTATCTGATTTTGAAGTTTCCTAAGGAGTTTTCTGGTGAAAATGAGATCTGGGTACTTGCCATTTTCTATTTTGACTTCTTGGGTCTTCTCTATTATCTTAAGAAGATAAATAAATTAGGGTTTGAGTTTCTAAATTTCTTGGAAGTTGAAGTTTAAGTACTTTATTTTAATCAAGAACTGACAAATGTTCTTTTGTTTTTTGTTTTTTTTCTTTTTCTGTGCGTGTGTTAATAAAATATCCTAAAAAAGGAGCAACGTTGCTGGAGATTAAGAAGTCATTCAAAGATGTGAACAATGTTCTCTATGACTGGACAGGATCACCTTCTTCGGACTATTGTGTCTGGAGAGGTGTGACTTGTGATAATGTCACCTTCGATGTTGTTGCTCTGTAAGTTTCATCCTTTTTTTTGGTGTTTGTTAGGTTTGATTTTCTTGTGGAAATATATAATTTGTTTTGTATCTTTCCTATGTTGTGTAGTAATTTGTCAGATTTGAATCTTGATGGAGAAATCTCACCTGCTATTGGAGATCTTAAGAGCCTCTTATCCATGTAACCTTTTCAACAATCACTGTAGCATGAGATAAAGTTTCTACTTTTTGTTTGTACTCTGGTGTGTGCGACTTATTGTTATCATTTGGTTTTTCTAATGCAGTGATTTGCGAGGTAATCGCTTGTCTGGGCAGATCCCTGATGAGATTGGTGACTGTTCATCTTTGCAAAACTTGTAAGAACCCTTTATTGATGAAAAAAAATTGATAACTGTTATAGTCTCTTAGGTGTTTAGTGGTTGAAGTGTGTTCATGTTGTTCATATAGGGATTTGTCTTTCAATGAATTAAGTGGCGACATACCGTTTTCGATTTCGAAGTTGAAGCAACTTGAGGAGCTGTAAGTTTCTAGTTATCCTGTAGCCAGTCTTTATATGTAAGTATATGTCCTCACATTGTGGAATATAAATTTTACTTTTTTTCCAGGATTATGAAGAACAATCAATTGATAGGACCGATCCCTTCAACACTTTCCCAGATTCCAAACCTGAAAATTCTGTATGTTCCTCTGATACGTATACATTTCTGCTATTTTTAGCTATGTAAATGATCAGAGCGTGAAATTTCGGTCGGCTGTGACGAATTCTAGGGATCTGGCACAGAATAAACTCAGTGGTGAGATACCAAGACTTATTTACTGGAATGAAGTTCTTCAGTATCTGTAAGTGTCCATGTTTTTGAGGCCTGGCTCTTTCAATGTCTCCTCTTGCCTTGTGACAAATTTTTGTTATATGATGATCAGCGGATTGCGGGGAAACAACTTGGTGGGTAACATTTCTCCAGATTTGTGTCAGCTGACAGGTCTATGGTATTTGTAAGTCAACGAATCTCTTCTTGCCCATCTGAATACTATGATGAGTTCATAATTCCAATATGAAATATCTGACTTTGTTTTTTTGTTGTATTTAATCAGTGATGTGAGAAACAACAGTTTGACGGGTAGTATCCCTGAGACGATAGGAAATTGCACTGCCTTCCAAGTTTTGTATGTGCCTCTCTCTTCTTCTGTACATCCTTACCGCAGTATGGTTACTTGAGAAAATCTCCATAATTGATTTGCTTATGATGAAACCAGGGACTTGTCCTACAATCAGCTAACTGGTGAGATCCCTTTCGACATTGGCTTCCTGCAAGTCGCCACATTGTTAGTCCTCGCACTCTCTGCTCTTACCATATTGGCCCAATCTACGCAAATCTTTTGCCTTCAAATTTTTGCTAGCCTTTCTTTTATCTTGAAAGAATATTATTTCTATCATCTTAGATCATTGCAAGGGAATCAGCTTTCTGGGAAGATTCCATCAGTGATTGGTCTCATGCAAGCCCTTGCAGTGTTGTAAGTACTTTTCTTCTAATCAACAAAGCTAATGTTAACATTTCCATGAGCTTAAAGGTTTCATTTTTTTTTTGTATACAGAGATCTAAGTGGCAACTTGTTGAGTGGACCTATCCCTCCGATTCTGGGAAATCTGACTTTCACAGAGAAATTGTAATTCTTTACCTTCATAGTCTCTTCGTTACTCAGACGGAAGTTACAATGCATTAGGCGACCCTATCATTGTTATTTTTAGTTATATGGAAGTCTAATGACTCATTAGATAGAGCTTAATTTTCAGTTTGAAGTCATATGTTATTCATACCATGTAAATGATAGTGATTATCATTTTTGGTTTTATCTCCAGGTACCTGCACAGTAACAAGTTGACTGGTTCAATTCCACCTGAGCTTGGAAACATGTCAAAACTCCATTACTTGTACAAACAACCTTTCCTTCACTTCTCTTATGCGATACGATTACAATTAACTTTCGTTTCATCATCAACAATTTGTACAATATTTTGCAGGGAGCTCAATGATAATCGTCTTACAGGTCATATACCACCAGAGCTTGGGAAACTTACTGACTTGTTTGATCTGTAAGTAACTACTCCCTATGCTTGACATGGTTTGATGTTTGAATATTGATGTGATATATTTACATATAGGAATGTGGCTAACAATGATCTGGAAGGACCTATACCTGATCATCTGAGTTCCTGTACAAACCTAAACAGCTTGTACGTCTCTTTCTTTGAAAACTTCACACTGGAATGTTCAAGATTGTTTCTTCTCATATGATTTTGTATCTCATTAATGTAACTGCAGAAATGTTCACGGGAACAAGTTCAACGGAACCATACCCCGAGCGTTTCAAAAGCTTGAGAGCATGACTTACCTGTAAGTATTAACGCTTAGAATCTTTTAAAGCAGTGCTATGTAATATTTCTGATATCTTATATATGATATAGTTCCACAGCTTTTGTTTCTTTTTGGATTTTAAAGCCATTAACTACCCAGTTTTGTTTGTCTTTGATTTATGTTGACCAGTAATATCTCCAACAACAATATCAGAGGTCCAATCCCAGTTGAGCTATCTCGCATCGGTAACTTAGATACATTGTAAGCGTTTTTTTGTTCTGTGAAGTATACGTCTTCATATGTGCCTTTTTCTATGTTTATTTATTTTTCTCTGTGACATTTAAAGGGATCTTTCCAACAACAAGATAAGTGGCATCATTCCTTCTTCCGTCGGTGATTTAGAGCATCTTCTCAAGATGTAAGCATCCATGAAGCCTCCACTTTCTTCTTTTGTTTGATAAAAAGAGAAAAATCGTTGTCGAAATCAATCTTTCTTGTATAGGAACTTGAGCAGAAACCATATAACCGGTGTAGTTCCCGCCGACTTTGGAAATCTAAGAAGCATCATGGAGATGTAAGAAGTATCTTCTATTTGCTTTGTTAGAGTTCTTCCATATTTCGCATTACTGTTCTGAATCTATGTTCTCTGTCTTTTTGTTTCCAGAGATCTTTCAAATAATGAAATCTCGGGCCCAATTCCAGAAGAGCTTAACCAACTGCAGAACATGTTTTTGCTGTAAGCAATCCTTCTCTAACCACTTCTAAGTTGTTAAGAAATTGTTTCAGTGTTGGAGAAAATCTGTTCTGCTTGATTACAGACAGGAACACACTTCTTTCTCAGTTTTACAACTCTGAGAAGATATTGGGTTGGTGATATATCTGATGTCGTGTTTCTTCGAATTGCAGGAGACTGGAACATAATAACTTAACTGGTAATGTTGGTTCATTAGCCAACTGCCTCAGTCTTACTGTATTGTGAGTAGACACCATTGGTTCTGAAACATTTTTTTGTCTCTGTATGAAACTTTTCCTAAGAATTTAACCCTGCAATTCTTAACTTTTACTCCTATAGGAATGTTTCTTACAACAACCTAGTAGGCGATATTCCTAAGAGCAATAACTTCTCAAGATTTTCGCCAGACAGGTATGGTAATTTAGCTGGTGTTGGTATTCTGCATTTTGTTTTGTTGCCTTATCTCTTACCATAGCTATGCTTATCTCTTTTTGGTTTCTTCTAAAGCTTCATTGGCAATCCTGGTCTTTGCGGTAGTTGGCTAAACTTGCCTTGTCATGTTCCTCGTCCAACTGTACGAGGTGATTATCTCTCTTCTAGAAACGTCCATTAGCGAAATCTGAATCTAAACAAAACTTCTTTCGTTTGCACAGTGCCAATCTCTAGACCAGCTATTCTTGGGATAGCTATTGGGGGACTTGTGATCCTTCTTATGGTCCTAATAGCAGCTTGCCGGCCGCACAATCCTCCTCCTTTTCTGGATGGATCACTTGACAAACCAGGTCTACTTGCCAAATCACTTTCTGAAAATGTACCTCTCCTCCATTATTGTAATCCAATAGCTTAATCCTGAAATTTCTTGTTCACATCAGTAACCTATTCGACCCCGAAGCTAGTCATCCTTCATATGAACATGGCACTCCATGTTTACGAAGATATCATGAGAATGACAGAGAATCTAAGTGAGAAGTACATCATTGGGCACGGAGCATCGAGCACTGTATACAAATGTGTTCTGAAGAACTGCAAACCCGTTGCGATTAAGCGCCTCTACTCTCACAACCCACAGTCGATGAAACAGTTTGAGACTGAGCTCGAGATGCTTAGTAGCATCAAACATAGAAATCTTGTGAGTCTACAAGCCTATTCCCTTTCTCCCTTGGGGAGTCTTCTGTTCTATGACTACATGGACAATGGCAGCCTCTGGGATCTTCTTCACGGCAAGTCTTCATCGTATTGACACCCAAAATAGATACTCATTTGATTCTTGACTATATATAACATCTTGCTTGTGTGTGTGTGCGTTTTTTACGAAGGCCCTACGAAGAAGAAAACTCTTGATTGGGACACACGGCTTAAGATAGCGTATGGTGCGGCACAAGGACTGGCGTATCTACATCATGACTGTAGTCCAAGGATCATACACAGAGACGTCAAGTCTTCAAATATTCTTTTGGACAAGGACTTAGAGGCTCGTTTGACAGATTTCGGAATTGCAAAAAGCCTTTGTGTGTCAAAGTCACATACTTCAACATACATCATGGGCACAATTGGTTACATAGACCCCGAATATGCACGCACTTCACGTCTCACCGAGAAATCCGATGTCTATAGTTACGGAATAGTTCTGCTCGAGCTGTTAACCAGAAGGAAAGCCGTTGATGATGAGTCCAATCTCCACCATCTGGTTTGTCCCTTCTTTCCTCTCTTTCAACTGTTTTGTTTAGGAAAGGTCACTTGGTTTGTCCAACCTTGTTTGAGTTTGGATGAAAAATATTTATAGAACACAAATATTATATATGTTTAATAGGGCAATACCACTAAAACATATCATGTTATTTTATCTGATAACCTGCTATTTTGAATAGAAAATGCACCACTTATTAACGAAATGACATCGTATGTTTTATGTTCAGATAATGTCAAAGACAGGGAACAATGCAGTGATGGAAATGGCAGATCCAGATATCATATCAACGTGTAAGGATCTTGCGGTGGTGAAGAAGGTTTTCCAGCTTGCACTTCTGTGCACCAAAAAACAGCCGAGCGATCGACCCACAATGCACCAGGTAACTCGTGTCCTCAGCAGCTTCATGTTGTCGGACCAACCACCAGCCGCAGCAGCAGCCACGTCAAGAACGCTGACTGCTTCTTGCTACGTCGATGAGTATGCAAATCTCAAGACTCCCCACAATGTCAATTGCTCTTCGATGAGTGCTTCAGATGCAGAGCTCTTTCTTCGATTTGGACAAGTTATTTCTCAGAACAGTGTGTGAAAAAATGTTGGGTCTTATAAAAGAGGAGAATCTTCAAAAACGGTATCATTTTTTTTTTTGTTGCTTAAGGCTGTTAGAAAATTAATCTCTTGTAAAAATTGTGGCACTGCCTTATTATTAGATATAAGTGTGTGAATATATTCCAAGACGGGCACCTAGACTTGCAAATTTCTATCTAAAGTTTATCGTTTCGAAAGTAATTGTTGAATGAGTTAAGCAATTGTGTACTTTTTCATTTGTGCTTTCAGCTTCATTTGAGCATTCATCACTTGTCCAACTATAGGTTTTAACTGAGCTAGTTAATATTCTGTTGCTTGTCCAAGAGTCAGGTTGTGACGTTGATCAAGTATATATCAAACTTGACGATTGATGTGTAATGAAAAGTAGGAGAGAGCTTTTGGGGAAAACTTGTTATCGACGTTCAATCTTAGGCGACAACCTTACAAGATAATCACAACTAGGTTCTATCTTTATCTAAACCGACATGATCCTTATCATATCGGTAACACTCACTATAACATCTTGGTTTCGATAGGAGATACTCGTTTTAAATTTTACTTTCAGAAAGCCCAAAAACCCATAAGCCCATTCTAAAACCTAGGGATCCCACATTTTTTCCTATCATATCTTATTAGATAAAGGTGGATCTCTCAACGTGAGCGTGACACGTATGATAATTCTCACTCACGAGATTGCGACATTTGTCACGGTTAATTTATATCTTGGCATGTGTCAATTTAATTAAAAATGTAAAAATGAATTAAAAATGTTAAATTAAAAAAATGCAATCTTAAAAAAAAAAAAAATAAGTAAGGAAAACTTACAATAAATGAAAATGAAGTAAATATTAAAAATATTAAACTAAAAAAGGCAATCTTAAAAAAAACAAGAATAAGTAAGGAAAACTTACAATAAAGGAAAGTGACAAAATGAAACTTAAAAGTTTATACCACGACCAAACTTAAAAAAGTAAAATTATAAATATACTCTAAACTTAAAAGAAAAATTATTAATATAAGACTAAACTTAAAATTTTATAATCCTTTATATTATGACAAAATGAAACTTTAAAAAAGAAAAATTATTAATATACAAACACGACCAAACTCTATATAATAATATACACTTTTCTAATTTTAAAATGTGTACTTCCATCTTATATATTATTTTGCTTAGCTAAAAGATAAACCGCAAAATATTTTATTAAATTTGAATGTGTTATTAAATATTTACAAAAGATAAATATATACTTTGACACATTAAAATTAAAAATCCAATAATCATATCCAAGAGTATTTACTGCATATGTTTCACCAAAATTTTCCTTCAAATTATATATTTATTTCATAAGTTTTTGAAAGTAATCATAAATTTTTTAAAAGTACCCAATTTCTTATATGTTTAGATTTCATATAAAAATTTGAAAAAATGTCAAATTTTATTTATTATATAAAGCATAATTTTCAAGTAAGTAACTCACATGATCGCGACACGTGTTAAGTTAATCGATTAGTTTTTGACATGTGTTTAATAAAATTACAATTATATTTTGACACGTGTTTAATAAATTTCCAATTATATTTTAAACGTTTTAAGTTAATCGATTAGATTTTGGCATATGTTTAATAGATTTTCAATTATATTTTGACATGTGTTTAATAAAATTCCAATTATATTTTAACACATAATATTAAAAATAAAAGTAAAATTTTAGGAATCTTAAAAGGTATTAGGCAAAAAATAGATAAAACTATAATCTTAAAGGTATTAGGAAAAATAATAATAGTTATGTTTAGATTAAGGAAATTAAACAAAAACTACAAATGAAAACCAAAGTTTTTTTAAAAAAGGAAAATCCATATTTCAGATTAGAATAAAGAAATTAAACAATAGATAACAATCATAATAAGAAAATGAACAAAAGCCAAATTTTTTTTTAAACTAATATTTCAATTTAGAATAAGGAAATCTTATAATATAAAACAGAATGTTTTAAAGTTGCTAATTCACATAATCGTGACATGTGTCAAGTCAAAGTTGGAAAAAATAAAATCGATTAATAAAAAAACTCAAAAATTCTGAAAATTTAATAACCGATTTATAATCTTAAAAGATAAAGTTATGAAAAATAAAAATTAAAAATTAAAAAATTAAATTTATCCTTAAGGGAAAATTTAATATAAAAAAGGAAAAAAACATTTCTTAGTTTTCCATTTAGATTAAGGAAATTAATCATAAAAGAAAAGAATTCTAATTTCTCACCTCTATATAAACCACAATTTTGTAGTATGTCAATTACACACCAAATAATTAAAAGTCCAATAATCGTATCCGAAACTATTTAATGCATTTCTTCACCAAAAGTTTATTTCAAGGTATATATTTATATCATCGTAAACTTTGTTTATTAGTTTATGTATTATATATTTTCACGGGTGATCTAATTTTGTTTTCCATTTTTTCGTTTTAATTTTTTTTAACGGGTTATAAAATATTAAATTACAAACCCGCATATATGCGGGTACTTATCTAGTATCATATATAATATAAGCAAAGTGAGATTTATGAATGGAGCTCTTTCATTCACTTTTAGATGGTTAATTATCTCCTTACCCTTGGCTTTAAAAAAATTAGTGGTACCCCACATATGTTAATAGTATTTTTATTTATAAATCTTTAACAAATACTTAGACATTTTTAATTAACCAAAATCGATTTTGCTGGCCAATTATCCAAAATCGATTTTGCTGGCCCATTAACCAAAATCGATTTTGCTGGCCCAATTAACCAAAATCGATTTTGCTGGCCCAATAGTTAGAAAACCCTAACCCAAGTTTGATCATTAGTCAGTGTCGTGTATATGAAAAATGTAAAAGTGTATATTTTAGTCGATTGTATTTTTTTTGCCGATCTTCGTATCAAATATTTGTTAAAATCTTAATTAGACAAAATATGAAAACCCTCGCATGTGTAGGCTCTATAAATATCACGTCCTCTTACCCTTCTTTCCGTGTTTCGTAGACGTTTTTCATTAGGTTTAGTGTTGTTTCTTTTTGGCTTTGAATTTTTTTTTTTTGGGGTCGATATTCTTCTAGTTGTTTATATGTATGATAATTTTCAGTTGTCGATGTAACTGATTGTTTGTTTTTTGTTGTCTTATTGTGTTGGTTCAGAGGCTCACCGGTGCACCTGAGCATGATCAAACTCCCAGGCGTTCTATTTTCTTTTTTCCGTGTTGGTCGTGCCATTGGAGTGTGTGTGTATTGATTCTCTTCGTTCGAGGTATCTGTTTCTTAAATTCTGATCTATTCATTCCGTTTTGTTCTATATATGGTGTAGTGTTTTTTATTTGTCTTTCTTTGTGTTTTCTAGCCGATCTTCGTATCTAATATTTGATGTATATATATGATATGTAAAATTATATATTTTTTGCCGAGACAAAGAGGAAAAGTTATTGGCAGAATTAATCACATTCTTTATATTGTTGTTTATGTGTGGTTGTAGTTCTGAACATTAGTTTATGGTTTTGATCTTCATGATAGGGTGCGTGGACGGGGATCTCTAAGCACATATGTGTAACCAGTTGGGATTAAGCGTCTTTGTACATCTACCATATAGAAAAGGTAACCAATAAGGACTTGGTTTTCTGATTTTGTATTTCGTTTACCGTTTGATTTGGTATTATTATTTGTTCTTCCTCTTATTGTTTGATGTGTTTATGAAATGTTATATTTGTATCGTTTTGTTTATAAAGATTATCTTGTGGTTTAGGATATAAGATTACAGAATCATTAAACTTTATGATTGATCGATTCTAATTTTCACTTGTAGAGGAAAAGCCGCACCTTGGCGTAGTTCCCGATCAAACCCATCGAATGAAATCTGATATTCTCATATATTGCATGTTTTAGCATACATTTCACTTAGAGTTTTGTGTCATTTACATGCATAATCATGGTTTCGTCTAGCATTTTGGTCTTTATTAGAGTTTATGATGTTTCATTAGGTCCTAGAGAGTTTTTGCATGCATTTGGAGTGTTTTATAGGTGCTTGGAGTCATTTTGGAGAAGTTTGGAGTTATGGAGCATAAGAGAAGGAAGGGGTCATCCGAACCGTCCAAAAGAACCTGCCAAACAAAGGCTTTCTGATTTGATTTAGCTTCGGAGGTGTTCATGAAAGTTGTAGAGGGATGAGTTATCTTTCTACCGGATTTTGAATCAAGTCATTCGGACCAGTGGTTTGGAAGATATGGCCTTTTTACTGAAGCCATGCCCGACTAGCCGCGAAGATGTCGAACAATACCGACCGGCATTGGGTCGGTACCATGGGTCGGTATTGCTCCAGAGACTTATACCGATCAGAAGCACTTCTCAACACCGACCCAGATCTGCTCGGCATGAAGGATCAGGAAGATTTTTACCGACCCATTCTGGGTTGGCACAAACCAAGCGGCACAAACACGGCAGTGCAGACCAACCTATTTGTATCGGCAAAACGAAGTGGATACAGTCCGATTTAGCCTCGACTGTCTTCATGGAAATTGTCGAGGAATGAGTTAGCTTGCCAGAGCAGTTGGAATGAGGGCATTTGGATAAGCGGTTCAAGAGATATCGCGAGTTTACCGAAGGTGTATCCGTCTGGCCGCGAGACCAACGCCGACCAGCATTGGATCGACACAAGAAAGATTAGTACCGACCTGTTCTGGACCGGTACTAACTGGTCGGTACAAAGGCAAAGATTAGTACCGACCTGTCCTAGCTCGGTACACTTGGTCGGTACAAATCCACTTCCAAATCCGTCCCATGAAGCCAGCCGAAGTGTCTTGAAGATCCGGCAGAACGAAGGAGTTAAAGTCCGATTCAGCCTCAATGATCTTCATGAAAGATGTAGCCAGATGAGTTAGCTTGCCACAGGAGTTGGAATCAGGTCATTCGGACATGTATTCGAGGAGATATCGTGAGTTTACCGAAGGTGTATCCGTCTGGCCGCGAGACCAACGCCGACCAGCATTGGATCGACACAAGAAAGATTAGTACCGACCTGTTCTGGACCGGTACTAACTGGTCGGTACAAAGGCAAAGATTAGTACCGACCTGTCCTAGCTCGGTACACTTGGTCGGTACAAATCCACTTCCAAATCCGTCCCATGAAGCCAGCCGAAGTGTCTTGAAGATCCGGCAGAACGAAGGAGTTAAAGTCCGATTCAGCCTCAATGATCTTCATGAAAGATGTAGCCAGATGAGTTAGCTTGCCACAGGAGTTGGAATCAGGTCATTCGGACATGTATTCGAGGAGATATCGTGAGTTTACCGAAGGTGTATCCGTCTGGCCGCGAGACCAACGCCGACCAGCATTGGATCGACACAAGAAAGATTAGTACCGACCTGTTCTGGACCGGTACTAACTGATCGGTACAAAGGCAAAGATTAGTACCGACCTGTCCTAGCTCGGTACACTTGGTCGGTACTAATCCACTCCCAAATCCATCCCCATGAAGCCAGTCGAAGTGTCTTAAAGATCCGGCAGAACGAAGAGGTTACAGTCAGATTCAGCGTCAATGATCTTCATGAAAGATGTAGATGATTGAGTCATCTGACTTCTGGAGGTGGTTTCATGTCATTCTGATCCGTGGTTAGAAAGATACATCATATTTATCAGAGACATGTCTGTCTGGCGTCCAAACGAGTGCTGCTCCCAATACGACTTCTGGAAGATCAACCCAGACGAAGGGTTTCCAATCCGATTCAGCTTCTACGTTCTTCATGAAAGTCGTAGATATATGAGTTAGCTGTCGCCTGCAGGTGGTTTCAGGTCATTTGGATAAGCGGTTCAAGAGATATGGCGATTTTACCAAGTGTATGTAGACCAGTACCGACCGACTCCCGTGCGGCACACTCCGACCGGTATGACACCAGGGACTTGTGCCGATCCACTGTACCGACCCAGGACTGGTCGGTACAGACCACCAGAACCAGCAAAAACCCAGATTTGACCGGGTCAATACCCGGTTTGTTCCGGGTTGACCCGGTTCACCCCTTTTTCTATAAATACTCTTGAAACCTATTTTTCATGCTAAGCTTTCTTCTTTCTAGAGTTGGGTTTTATCCCAAACTCTTCTTATGATTTTGGAGGGATTTTGATTGTTCTTCATACAAATGCCACTCTAGAGAAGATTTCTTCAACTCTATCTTTTATTTATGCAATTTATTTATCTTTATTTCTTTTTCTCTTTTGTTCTTCATGTTTAGACTTTAGGGTTTTTTGTTGGATTATGGATGGCTTGATTTTGATGATTTGATGATTGATTTGTGTTGCTTATGTTCTTAATCATTGCTTTCCTTTCTTTCTAAGTGATCTTAATGCTAGATTGGGCTTGAGAGAGTCAATCTAGATCTTTGGGAATTTCACACCCACAAGGTGTTTGATGAAATTCCCCAAAGAACTTAGAAAGAGATAAACATTCTTAACCTATGAGAGTAGTTGCTTAAGGTGTTTATTGGTTGATTTGAATATTGATCTTAATGCTTGCTAATCATTTCATCACAAATGAGAGTTTGATCTTGATTTAGTGATTAGCAAAGTGATTAGTGCCTTGAGAGAGGATTAGTCATAATTAGTGATCTTAACCTAAGGAATAGCATTGATTGTGTGTATTAGCATCGTTAGTCAATTGTCTTGATGATTAGATGATGACGATTTAGGTTACATCTTGTTAGATCCTTCACTTAGGTTGATCTTAAAGCTAGTTTTGGATTGAGAGATCAAAACTAGAGCTTAGGCGTTTCACGCCCGAGAGGTGTTCGATGAAATGCTTGAACCAAACCTTTTGTGAGCCTTTCATGCCTAGCCAATGAGAGTTGATGTCTAGGGTGATTAGTGAACTAAGTGGAATTGGAGATTAAAGCTTGTTAATCATCTTATCACAAACGAGAGTTTGTTCTTGATTTGGTGATTAACAAAGTGATTAGTGCCACGAGAGTGGATTAGTCATAATTGTGAATTCCATGTTCTAGGATAGTGTTTAATTCAATCTAAATCATCATTGTTTGTTCATTAATCATCTTCTTGATAGTTAATTCATTTTCCAACACTTCTAGCCTTTGTTTTCTTTCTTGCATTTTACTTTCTTAATCTAAAAACATAAAAACCCAAAAACATTTGCTCTAGCTTAGGAAGGTTCATGTATTCTTAGTGCATTGATCTTAACCCCTATGGATTGACACCTCTTATGCTACAATGACAAGCATAGAGGAATTGATATGAACATAACACAAAAATCTATTTATCAATTTGGCGCCGTTGCCATTGGGGTTTAGCATTGATCATTAGGATTTTGAATCTTTTTGAGACTAGAGCCTTTTTATTTTGTTTTGTTGCTAATCTTTTCACTTTTCTTGTGATTTTCATGAAGGAAGTGACAATGAGGAAGCAACCGTCAAGCTAGTGACGTTAAACGCGCCCTTGGGGACCTCCCCAAGCCTATCCCTCGTCAAGCTTGCGACACAAAACAAGCATGAATAAAGAGGACCACGCTCCTCACAATAAAGGACGGCAAATTTGGGTCGGATCGGTCTATGATTTGTCTCTTGGGTCCAAGGTCGTGGTGTGTGATGAAAGGAGGGTTCGGCCACAACATGTCATACTCCTCTCCTCCTCGATTCAATTCCAAGGTATGATTCTCACTCCATTTCATTGTATATACATTCTTGCATATTTTTACCTTCTCCTTGACTTTTGTTGCACCGGGACGGTGCAATTCAAGTTTGGGGGAGGGGTTTATGTCATTTAACCTTGTGTTTTGTGATCTTATTTTGCCTTTTCCATCTTGAGTCTCATGCATATCATGCATTTTCAATAAATTTGAAATTTTTTGAACTTTTGTGCATTCCATATAGGATCGAGTCTAGATGCATAGCATATAAGGTAGCTTTGCATGAGCATTAGGAGCAATGACAGATTTATGAGTACCATTTTTAGAGCTTGATTCAATGCCCTCGTTGCTTGTTGTTTGATGCTTTTGATCTCGTGTTGAAATCAAGGATGAACCATATTTTGATCTCGCATTTCATTACTAGGGTCTTAGCTAAAGCAAGTTTTGATTTGATTCCAATCCTACTTAAGTGAGAACCGTAATTTTGACATTGAAATTATCACGCTTGTGCATTGCATAGTGAATTCATGGTTACCATATACATACTTGGGCTCTCTTATCCTTTTCACCACTTTTTTGCTAGTCCAAGTAGCCGATTCCCATCATTGGAACGGTTTTCCATACCTTTAACCTACCCTCCTTTCAAGCCAAAATCTTTAGTGTGCGTATGTGAGGCCTAATTTTTCGAGTAAGCTTGGCAAAAAGTGTTGAGTTTAGGGCGACAAGGATAGGATTGCATGTAGATCTAGCCGAACATCAAAGGCTAGACTAGGCTAGGCTCGTGGGAAAGGGAAGTTTTGGGTTTGGTGTGAACGAAAATGTGTGACTAATGGAATTGTGGATAAGAAGGAAGTGGGATCAAAAGGGAGAAAGTGAAGGTGAAAGAGGAATGCAATATTGTGACGTGGTTAGTGCAAGTTATCAAGAATAGCTCTTAGTGATAGTTATAGCCTCATAGAAGCAAAGTAAAAAGCCAAAAATTGGCTAAGGAATCAATTGGTAAATGATGAGGCAAGGCAAAGAAAAGAAAGAAAGAAGAGCTAAAGAAACAACAAAAAGAAGCACGAAACCACAAGATTCAATGAAGAAGAAGAAATTCCCCAAGTGAGAAAAAGATGAAGTGGAAGAAAAAGTTCACGTATGAGGCATGAAGGCAAAAAGGCCAAGTGAGAAAAGGGTAGCTTAGGATGAGGACTTCATGGGTAGATATGCTAGGGTTAGAGACATTTTAGGCATTGGGTAGATGTGAGTCTATCCTTGTATGCATAGATTGCCTTTTACTCTTAGCATTTTGCTAAAGCTTGCTCATTCATTGAGAGATCCCTTGCATTGGAGTAATCCCATACATTTGATATCATCTTTATCTCAAAACCTTTACCCTAGCCAAATGGATTCACTTGCCTTGCATGAGCATGATTCACTTGAAACGAGTAATGAATGTTAAAGGATTGGATGACATGAATACTTGTATAGGTTAAGGCTTGAATTTGATTCGTATAGGGAAGGATATGGCTAGCTCTTTTTGAGTAGACTTGTTTGATCGCATCTTAGAGCTAGTAACTTGGACATTGAGTTGAATTCTTTTTATGGTACTTTTGGATTTGAGCTCCCATTTTGATCTTCTTCCTCTTCTTAGTCTTGTTTGCTTGAGGACAAGCAAAGGATTAAGTTTGGGGGAGTTGATATTCTCATATTTTACTCGTTTTAGCATGCATTCTACTTAGCGTTTTGAGTCACATGCATGCATAATCATTGTTTTCCTTAGTGTTTTGGTCTAAATTAGAGTCTAGCTAGGTTTCATTAAGTCCTAGTGAGTCTTGCATCATTTGGAGTGTTTTATAGGTGCTTGGAGTCATTTTGGAGAAGTTTGGAGTTATGGAGCATAAGAGAAGGAAGGGGTCATCCGAACCGTCCAAAAGAACCTGCCGAACAAAGGCTCTCTGATATGATTTAGCTTCGGAGGTGTTCATGAAAGTTGTAGAGGGATGAGTTATCTTTCTACCGGATTTTGAATCAAGTCATTCGGACCAGTGGTTTGGAAGATATGGTCTTTTTACTGAAGCCATGCCCGACTAGCCGCGAAGATGTCGAACAATACCGACCGGCATTGGGTCGGTACCATGGGTCGGTATTGCTCCAGAGACTTATACCGATCAGAAGCACTTCTCAACACCGACCCAGATCTGCTCGGCATGAAGGATCAGGAAGATTTGTACCGACCCATCCTGGGTCGGCACAAACCAAGCGGCACAAACACGGCAGTGCAGACCAACCTATTTGTATCGGCAAAACGAAGTGGATACAGTCCGATTTAGCCTCGACTGTCTTCATGGAAATTGTCGAGGAATGAGTTAGCTTGCCAGAGCAGTTGGAATGAGGGCATTTGGATAAGCGGTTCAAGAGATATCGCGAGTTTACCGAAGGTGTATCCGTCTGGCCGCGAGACCAACGCCGACCAGCATTGGATCGACACAAGAAAGATTAGTACCGACCTGTTCTGGACCGGTACTAACTGGTCGGTACAAAGGCAAAGATTAGTACCGACCTGTCCTAGCTCGGTACACTTGGTCGGTACAAATCCACTTCCAAATCCGTCCCATGAAGCCAGCCGAAGTGTCTTGAAGATCCGGCAGAACGAAGGAGTTAAAGTCCGATTCAGCCTCAATGATCTTCATGAAAGATGTAGCCAGATGAGTTAGCTTGCCACAGGAGTTGGAATCAGGTCATTCGGACATGTATTCGAGGAGATATCGTGAGTTTACCGAAGGTGTATCCGTCTGGCCGCGAGACCAACGCCGACCAGCATTGGATCGACACAAGAAAGATTAGTACCGACCTGTTCTGGACCGGTACTAACTGGTCGGTACAAAGGCAAAGATTAGTACCGACCTGTCCTAGCTCGGTACACTTGGTCGGTACAAATCCACTTCCAAATCCGTCCCATGAAGCCAGCCGAAGTGTCTTGAAGATCCGGCAGAACGAAGGAGTTAAAGTCCGATTCAGCCTCAATGATCTTCATGAAAGATGTAGCCAGATGAGTTAGCTTGCCACAGGAGTTGGAATCAGGTCATTCGGACATGTATTCGAGGAGATATCGTGAGTTTACCGAAGGTGTATCCGTCTGGCCGCGAGACCAACGCCGACCAGCATTGGATCGACACAAGAAAGATTAGTACCGACCTGTTCTGGACCGGTACTAACTGATCGGTACAAAGGCAAAGATTAGTACCGACCTGTCCTAGCTCGGTACACTTGGTCGGTACTAATCCACTCCCAAATCCATCCCCATGAAGCCAGTCGAAGTGTCTTAAAGATCCGGCAGAACGAAGAGGTTACAGTCAGATTCAGCGTCAATGATCTTCATGAAAGATGTAGATTATTGAGTCATCTGACTTCTGGAGGTGGTTTCATGTCATTCTGATCCGTGGTTAGAAAGATACATCATATTTATCAGAGACATGTCTGTCTGGCGTCCAAACGAGTGCTGCTCCCAATACGACTTCTGGAAGATCAACCCAGACGAAGGGTTTCCAATCCGATTCAGCTTCTACGTTCTTCATGAAAGTCGTAGATATATGAGTTAGCTGTCGCCTGCAGGTGGTTTCAGGTCATTTGGATAAGCGGTTCAAGAGATATGGCGATTTTACCAAGTGTATGTAGACCAGTACCGACCGACTCCCGTGCGGCACACTCCGACCGGTATGACACCAGGGACTTGTGCCGATCCACTGTACCGACCCAGGACTGGTCGGTACAGACCACCAGAACCAGCAAAAACCCAGATTTGACCGGGTCAATACCCGGTTTGTTCCGGGTTGACCCGGTTCACCCCTTTTTCTATAAATACTCTTGAAACCTATTTTTCATGCTAAGCTTTCTTCTTTCTAGAGTTGGGTTTTATCCCAAACTCTTCTTATGATTTTGGAGGGATTTTGATTGTTCTTCATACAAATGCCACTCTAGAGAAGATTTCTTCAACTCTATCTTTTATTTATGCAATTTATTTATCTTTATTTCTTTTTCTCTTTTGTTCTTCATGTTTAGACTTTAGGGTTTTTTGTTGGATTATGGATGGCTTGATTTTGATGATTTGATGATTGATTTGTGTTGCTTATGTTCTTAATCATTGCTTTCCTTTCTTTCTAAGTGATCTTAATGCTAGATTGGGCTTGAGAGAGTCAATCTAGATCTTTGGGAATTTCACACCCACAAGGTGTTTGATGAAATTCCCCAAAGAACTTAGAAAGAGATAAACATTCTTAACCTATGAGAGTAGTTGCTTAAGGTGTTTATTGGTTGATTTGAATATTGATCTTAATGCTTGCTAATCATTTCATCACAAATGAGAGTTTGATCTTGATTTAGTGATTAGCAAAGTGATTAGTGCCTTGAGAGAGGATTAGTCATAATTAGTGATCTTAACCTAAGGAATAGCATTGATTGTGTGTATTAGCATCGTTAGTCAATTGTCTTGATGATTAGATGATGACGATTTAGGTTACATCTTGTTAGATCCTTCACTTAGGTTGATCTTAAAGCTAGTTTTGGATTGAGAGATCAAAACTAGAGCTTAGGCGTTTCACGCCCGAGAGGTGTTCGATGAAATGCTTGAACCAAACCTTTTGTGAGCCTTTCATGCCTAGCCAATGAGAGTTGATGTCTAGGGTGATTAGTGAACTAAGTGGAATTGGAGATTAAAGCTTGTTAATCATCTTATCACAAACGAGAGTTTGTTCTTGATTTGGTGATTAACAAAGTGATTAGTGCCACGAGAGTGGATTAGTCATAATTGTGAATTCCATGTTCTAGGATAGTGTTTAATTCAATCTAAATCATCATTGTTTGTTCATTAATCATCTTCTTGATAGTTAATTCATTTTCCAACACTTCTAGCCTTTGTTTTCTTTCTTGCATTTTACATTCTTTGTTCAAAAATATAAAAACCCAAAACATTTGCTCTAGCTTAGGAAGGTTCATGTATTCTTAGTGCATTGATCTTAACCCCTATGGATTGACACCTCTTATGCTACAATGACAAGCAAAGGGGAATTGATATGAACAATAACACAAAAAATTATTTATCAAAATCTTGAAAGGTTAATCGGGAGACACGTTGGGAGAGCTGCCCTCTCAAATTTTTTTATGATTAAACAGAACTCAGATTCCGTTTTATGAATTGTTTTAGATTGAGTTTACTTTAGCGATTGTTTTCTCTGTCTGAGTAATTTTAGAATTAATTTGACTAAAATTATTCAGAGCAATGAACTTTGGTTTGAGGATTGTCTATGCATCATTATTTGAATGTTATTTTCCCTTTGAAAATTTGTAACCTTTTGTAGCGATTTGTGCTTTTGCTGATTTTGTGAATTTGATTTGACTTGAATGATTTTAGAGCAATGGACTTTGGTTTGATGATTGACTCTGCATCTTCATTTTATTGTTAATTTTGTGTCTTTGTGTTGTGGTTTACTGATTTTGTGTATTTGCGCAGAACAAGTTGCAGAATTTGGCTGGGTGCACTCAAATATCCTTGAGAACTTGAGTCCGACAGTCAGGAACCGTGCCGAGGTTCTAAGAGAGATTCAGGCGAATAAATTTTCAGCTAGATGGTTATGTACTTAGTCTTGTAATTTGTGACATTTGGTTTGAATTGGTTGGTTGTTGTGCTCTGATGAGATTTTGGTGGAGTACATGTCATATGATTCCTTTTTCATTTTACATTGCAGAAACAACATGATGAGATGGAAGCAAAATTCTTCTGGCAGAGGGCAGCCCTAAAAGCTAAATACCAAAAGTTGTATCAGCCTTTGTATACCAAGGTATAGAAATGGTCTTGATTATGTGATCTTTAGCTTCCTATTATTAGAAGAAGATTGATAGAACTTTAATAAGACTTCTCTCTGTTGTAGGATTATAACTGATATTGATGGTTTTTTGGCTTTCCTAACATATTGATCACATTACATCGATATGGGAATGTGAACGGTGTGGTTGAAGTTGAAGGTACACCAGAAGTGGTAAAAATAGAACAATGAGAAGATCAAGCTGCTGAAGGTGTGTTATCAATTACTTACACTAAAGTCTAGTTATGTTTTTAGTTTCCGATGTTAGTAATGAAGGTCATGTTTCATTTGATATGAAAAACAGTTTTTTGCAGAATGAGTACCGGGTTTCTGGCTTATTGCACTGCATAACAATGAGATTACCATTGAGGAGGTTCATTATTAGGATGCTCTTTACTTTTTTGTTTACAAAAAGGCAATTCCATGATAGATAATCGAGCGAGATGATGGGACTCAAGTTTTTTAAGGATATCAAGGGGAAGTACAGAACGCATTGTTGCTGAATGGGTTTAAGGTTAATCGCTTACCCATTTCTTAGATTCATCGTTTGTTAATGAACTCATCGGGTTTTTTTTTCCACAAATCGGAAGTTCTCAGGCCATAAAAGGAGTGGTAACACCAACTGAAACAAACAAAGTCACATGTACAGAGGAAGAAGAATGTTTGCCGGAGAAAGATCCGAGCCGTAATTTGCATCATCCGTGTAATTTGTTTCAGTTTGCTGGAACTGCATTTCTAAAGTTTTTTGGGTTTGACAAGAGTACCGCAGAAACCGATGATTCTCTTAGACCAGAATCTAAGAAACATAGATGACTAAAATTCTTGCGAATAGAAGAAATTCACACGTTGGATTTTTAACATGTGCTGATGTGTAGAAAGTAATTTTTGTTTTGTCGTAAAATCGTTCTATTTGTTTTTTTATAAAGATTTTGTTTATGCTAACTCTATTTTTGAAATTTAGTTTTTTAATTAAGTATATCCCAAGAATAGTTCATTTTTAGATTGATTCCCTAAAACTCTAATCTTATAAGCAGACAATTTATATCTTTGAACAAGAGTTGAAAGAAAAACATGAATATTAAGAAGAATATGAAGAAGAAGGTAGGTTTTAGGTTCGTGGAAATTGTCTAATCGGTTGGGTTGTTTTCTTAGTTATGTTTTTTTTTTATCTTGGTAAAAGAATAGACAGGAGGAGAAGGGTACTAAGAAGAACATAATTTTTGTTTAGAATTGTGGATGGGAATCTTTGAAAAGAGTTGTAGAATTTGTTAAAATTTAATAAAAAAGACAGTGCATATTCTATTCATTTTAAAAAAAACACGGGATTCCAAATCAAGCCGTGAATTAAAGATGTGATAATCGTATTCAATATCATTTTGTATTTATAATTTTCAATTTACTAATATAGAAATAACAGTTGTAGTAATTCGCACGTTATATCGATTTATGTGTTTTGGCATTTGGATTTATTGGTTTTCCGGATTTCCAAATTAGGGGTTTGTTTTCTTATTTCCAGACTTTGGGTTTGTGTTCATGATGAATGAGGAGGATTTAGTGTCTCAGCTCTGCGATTGATTGTCAGCGAATATTGCTCCATAACAAGCTCGAAAAAAAAATATTCATAACAATTTATAGGTTTTTTGAACTCCGAGGATATCGAACTCTGTGGGGGTTTTGGATCATGGATTCATGATCTTTTTAGTGCTAAAATTTGGATTTTTTTTTGTTTTTGCTGGTAAGTGTCTGACGGCAGATTATTTCGGTGGTTACCCATATGATGAAGAATAGCATGGATACTTTAATAATAAAAAAAGTAGAGTATCTCTTAAATCAATTTCTTCCTTTCTAATGACAATTGGTTAAAGAAATTAAATTTTTGATTGAATATGAATTTGTTACATTTGTTTCATGTAGAGAGAAACATGTTTGTATTGATCATGACTGCATTTGGATCTAGCAATGGTATTAAAAAAATAGAATTTAAAAAGTAGTTCTTAAGGTTTGAGTTTTAAGACTATTGTTATTTCGACTGTGATTAAATTGTGTAATATAAGTTTTTAATGACTGCTCATTAGTGTCATTGTGTTGTGCAACAAGAAAATATATATTTCAGAATCGATAAAGTGATTAACAATGATTGTTACTTGCAATGGGCTTTGTTTGAAATCGTGTCTAGATTCATTAAACGGTATTAAAGGGTTTAGTCGACAAATCTACCAAAGGAATTGTTTAACTATGCTCTGATACCATGGTTGCGTGTCCGTGCTTGCGAGAAAAATAAGAACTGACAAGAGGAGAGACAATTCCCGTAAAACAGGGAGAGAGTTCCGGTTAAGGAGAACGAAGAATTCAAATCATCCATAAATTAAATGTACACAAATAATGACTAATTTAAAGATGCAACTTAATATCGTGTCAAAGCTACCAAATGGATTGCTTACCTACGCTCTGATACCATGGTTTCATGTCCACGCTTGCGAGAAAGATAAGAACCGACAAGAAGGATAGACAATTACGAAAAAACTTGGAGATTTTTCCGGCTACTGATAATGAAGAATCAAAATAATCCATAATCTTAATGTATACAAATAAGACTACTTTTGAGATGAACCTTAACATGGTATCAACACTACTAAATGGATTGTTTACCTACGCTATGATATCATGGTTTTGCGCTCGCGCTTGCGAGAAAGATAAGAACCGACAAGAAGGATAGACAAGTATACGGGGAGAGAGTTCAGGCTAGGGAGAACGAAGAATCAAAATCATCCATAAACTTAATGTATACAAATAATGACAAATTTAGAGTTGAAACTTAACATGGTATCAAAGCTACCAAATGGATAGTTTACCTACGCTCTGATACCATGGTTTTGTGTCCGCGCTTGCGAGAACCGAATAGAAGGAGAGACAATTCCCGTAAAACGGGGAGAGATTTCTGGCTAAGAAGAATGAATAATTAAAATAATCCATAAACTTAATGTATGCAAATAATGTATACATTAGAGATGAAACTTAACATTTATGGTATCAACACTACCAAAGGGATTGTTTACCAACCACTACAAGAAAACATAGTCATTTCCGACGGAATTTTCGACGACCATATATCCGTCGGAAATTTCTGACGGATTTCCGACAGTATTATGACGACAATTACTTCCGTCGGAAATCCGTGGGAAATTTCCGACGGATTTCCGACGACATTGATACGTCGGACAACTTCCGACGGATTTCCGACAGTATTTCGACACAAATTACATCCGTCGAAAATCCATCGGAAATTGCACACAATTTCCTTATAAATACGTTTCCACCCCTTCTCTCATTCATCACAATCACAAAAAAACCCAAACATCTACAACCTTACCAAATATCTTCTTCAGATCCTTATAATTATTTTCGTTCATGGATGGACAAGCCTCATCAAATTCTGGACACGGGCCTAGTTACGGAGGAATTCAAAGAAGGTCTACATGAATTCATGGCATTTGCGGGTATGCAGAAAAAAGCAAAAAAAACCGGTAAAATCTACTGCCCTTGTACTAATTGTCGGAATCGTAGATTTATCGTGATAGATGAAGTATCGTCACACCTGTATTGTCATGGATTTGTGCCGGGTTACAAGATTTGGTATTATCATAGAGAAAATGATACAATGGTAGATAATAATGCTAGTGCTAATGAACAGTATATTGGGGATAACGCTAGTTTAGAAGAACCTGCAATGGAAGTAGAAAGTATTGTAGGTCATGTTCAGATGGTGAACGATGCATTTCGTGAAAGTATACCATCGGTTGCTGAGTATGGAGATAGAGGAGAAGAACCTAAGTTAGAAGCTCGAAGATTTTTTGATATGTTGGATGCTGCTAAACATACGTTATATGATGGGTGTAGAGGTGGACATTCCCCTTTATCAACTGCAACTAGGATGATGGGTATAAAGACGGATTTCAATTTGAGTGAGGAGTGCGTGGATGCAATCGCTGATTTTGTGAAAGATATTTTGCCAGAAGATAATCTTGCACCGGCATCATACTATGAGATACAGAAACTTGTTCAAGGTTTAGGATTGCCGTATCAGGTGATAGATGTATGCATCGACAACTGTATGCTCTATTGGAGAGAGGACGCAGACCGTTTGACATGCCGTTTTTGTCGCAAACCTCGGTATAAGGAAACAAGTGGAAAGTGCCAGTGCCATATAAACGGATGTGATATTTGCCATTAACAGAGAGATTGAAGAGGTTATATCAGTCAGAGCGCACATCGGGAGCAATGAGATGACATGCATAGCATACAATAGATGGAGAAATCGCTCATCCGTCAAACGCAGGAGCATGGAAACATTTTCAGTCAATATATCCCAGTTTTGCGTTTGAGGCGTGGAACGTATACCTTGGATTATGTACCGATGGTTTCAACCCTTTTGGGAAGCAAGACATACAATATTCTTTGTGGCCAGTAATTGTAACACCTTACAATTTGCCGCCATCTTTGTGCATGAGACGGGAGTTCTTGTTCCTTAGCATTCTCGTTCCTGGACCAGAGCATCAAGAGATCACTTGATGTGTTTTTGCAGCCATTGATTTATGAGCTGCGAATGTTATGGGACCAAGGTGTTGAGGCGTTTGATGTTTCTTGTCAGCAGAATTTCATCATGCGGTCGGTACTTATGTGGACCATTAGCGATTTTACAGCATATGACATGTTATCAGGATGGACAACGCACAGAAGGTTATCGTGCCCATACTGTCAAGGTAACACATATGCGTTCCAATTGAAGCACGGACGCAAAACGTCTTGGTTTGACTGTCATAGGCGATTCCTACCTAGCGATCATCCTTATCGTCGGAGCACCACATTGTTTAGGAAGAACCGGAAAGTATTTGATGGTCCACTTCCTGAGTTAAATGGAGAGTATTTGTTGACTCAGTTCAGAGATTTTGGTGCAGACAAGACCGTTGATTGTGGTGGTAACGAGCATCATCCTGTTGATGGTTGTGGCAACGTACATAATTGGCACAAGAGGACTACTTTCTGGGATTTTTCTTATTGGAAGGACCATCTTTTGAGGCATAATCTGGATGTCATGCACATTGAGAAGAATTTATTTGACAACATTATGAACACCGTTCTCAATGTCTAAGGGAAGACGAAGGACAATCTGAAGTCTAGATTGGACTTGCCAGACATTTGTTCTCGTAGAGCACTACATGTGACAGCGAACACGAAGGCTCCGGTCCCAGCTTTTCGGTTGGATGAACCTTCAAAGGCCGAGTTTTTTAACTGGATTTCCGATAGTGTTAGATTCCCTGACGGATACGCATCTAACCTTCGGAACTGCGTTGATCATGGAGAAGGGAAGTTTACTGGGATGAAGAGTCATGATTGCCATGTTGTGATGTGATATATTATGGTTTTTACCCCTTTTTGACCATGATATAAGTCCTTTTCATTGAGTCTTTCTAGTGTTTTTGGAGTCTTTTAGAGTCTTTTCAGGTTTTAGGCACGTTTGGAGCATAATTGGAGATATTGAAGCATTCTGGAGTTTTTTGGAGCAAAGCAGAGATCGTGTAGCGATTTGAAGCCCTTGTATCGACCGACACCACCTGGTGTCGATCGATACTGACACCATGAAGGAAGGAAGCGCGTCATTTTCCGAGTATCGATCGATACCACTTATGGTATCGGTCGATACCGTCGTCCATGGAAAAGGAAACGCGACTTTTTATAAGTCTGGAGAATCTGCACCTTGGTCCAGAAGACTTTAATAATTACAAGAAGCCCCAAAACGTGTTTTAGCTTTATAATTAGGTTTTTCAGCCACTTTTGTTGGCTAAGCTTTATTTTATTCTTCATACTTTGAGAGAGATTGTTTTTAGGGATTTTTGGGAGACAACTCTGAACCCTTTGTTTCTTATTGATTTCTTCTATGCAATTCTATTCATCTATGATTTCTGTTACATTAATCATGTCTGAGTAGATCCACTTTAGGTTTAGGGTTTTCATTGAGTGCTGGTAATTGATTGGTTAGGATTCATAATCTGAATTAGTTCTTCACCATAGGTTGTTCTCAAAACTAATTCTAGGTTGACGAATCTGGAATTTAGATCTTAGGTTAATCGATTAGGCACGACAGTGCAATTGATAATCTGACAAAACTTAGGGTGAGCAAAATAACTATCCACAAAGAGATTTGGTTTAGTTGTTTTGTGAACATATCAAACCTGAACTTTAAAGCTGGTTTAGATCTTTAGGATTTGCAAAGATATTTGGGATTCTAGGATTTAGATTTAGATAAATCTCGCAACGACAGTTGGTTAATTATAGCTTAGTGATTTGAGTTCAAGAACCGTGCATAACCTGAATCCTGATTAATTGGTTTATCTGCATTCTTTGATTTCCTGAGAAATACCCTGAACCTATCTCTCCTCCATTGAATTACAACTGTTTCATTTGCATTGCTCTTCCCTTTTTTATTGTTTTACTTAGCTTAATTCTATTCTATTTAATCTATTGTGTGATTCTTGAGTCTCTGTGGTTCGACCCCTACTATAATGCAGCTACAGCTTTAGTATTTTTAGGGTATTAATTTTGAGCTTATCAAAATTTGAGTCAAAACCTATTGGAGATTATGATATTTTTCTTGAATCTATTGTTTTGACTTTGCTTCTAAGTGACCATTGTTACATAATTAGTTCTAGATCGGACTAATGAAAAATCCAAAGGCTGACCAGTTAACTAGAAGACACCCATGTTTCCAGCAGAGTCCATTAAAGCCTGAGCCAAATTTTTGCACTTCATCGATGTGGTTGATGTCCATAGAGCTTGATTCCTCATTCATATCTAACAAAGTAACCCATGTGTTTAAAGTAATGGTATCTCTCTCCCCTGTTATAAGTTAATAAATAAGAGCATAAAAAGATGAAATGATTTTCTTTTGAGTAGAGGGCTAGGAAAATTTCCAGCGATCCCATTATTCTACTTGTGAAGAAATGATCACACAAAGGTTGGAAGCGAGGTTAGGAAAATTTCCCGTGATACCACTATTCGCCTACACCATTGATACATAGAGAGGGAAGAACCGGGGATTCGGTGGCAAACACCATCAATACTCGCGTCTCAAACCTTGATTTGTATATGCGAATAAAAAAAAGAAAAAAAGAAGCATAAAGTGAAATAAGTCTGGGGGAGAGGAAACAATACCAAAAAGTGTGAAAGTTGTATGGTTCTTTTGTCATAATATTGTATGGGAAAGAGTCTAGAAGGTTCTTGGCATTGATTACAGCGATGAAACTGGCGATGAAGGCTTGGATGGATAATGTTGTGAAATAATGTGTGTAGTCTGGGAAGCTGCGAATGTCTACGGAGAAGTACATGGTGGTCTTATCTTGGAATTGATTAGGTAACATATAAGCGCTAAGTTGAAGGGTCATTGCAGTGTTTCAAGAACAGGTGAGTCTCCGTGTTTTTCAAACCTCTTTCTCTTGTTTAGCTTTCTGTTTGCTTGAGAGCAAGCAAAGGCTAAGTCTGGGGGAGTTGATATATCATGGTTCTTACCCCTTTTGACCATGATATAAGTCCTTTTTATTGAGTCTTTCTAGTGTTTTTGGAGTCTTTTAGAGTCTTTTCAGGTTTTAGGCACGTTTGGAGCATAATTGGAGATATTGAAGCATTCTGGAGCTTTTTGGAGCAAAGCAGAGATCGTGTAGCGATTTGAAGCCCTTGTATCGACCGACACCACCTGGTGTCGATCGATACTGACACCATGAAGGAAGGAAGCGCGTCATTGTCCGAGTATCGATCGATACCACTTATGGTATCGGTCGATACCGTCGTCCATGGAAAAGGAAACGCGACTTTTTATAAGTCTGGAGAATCTGCATCTTGGTCCATAAGACTTTAATAATTACAAGAAGCCCCAAAACGTGTTTTAGCTTTATAATTAGGTTTTTCAGCCACTTTTGTTGGCTAAGCTTTATTTTATTCTTCATACTTTGAGAGAGATTGTTTTTAGGGATTTTTGGGAGACAACTCTGAACCCTTTGTTTCTTATTGATTTCTTCTATGCAATTCTATTCATCTATGATTTATGTTCCATTAATCATGTCTGAGTAGATCCACTTTAGGTTTAGGGTTTTCTCATAAATGATTTCATTGAGTGCTGGTAATTGATTGGTTATGATTCATAATCTGAATTAGTTCTTCACCATATGTTGTTCTCAAAGCTAATTCTAAGTTGACGAATCTGGAATTTAGATCTTAGGTTAATCGATTAGGCACGACAGTGCAATTGATAATCTGACAGAACTTAGGGTGAGCAAAATAGCTATCCGCAAAGAGATTTGGTTTAGTTGTTTTGTGAACATATCAAACCTGAACTTTAAAGCTGGTTTAGATCTTTAGGATTTGCAAAGAGATTTGGGATTCTAGGATTTAGATTTAGATAAATCTCGCAACGACAGTTGGTTAATTATAGCTTAGTGATTTGAGTTCAAGAACCGTGCATAACCTGAATCCTGATTAATTGGTTTATCTGCATTCTCTGATTTCCTGAGAAATACCCTGAACCTATCTCTCCTCCATTGAATTACAACCGTTTAATTTGCATTGCTCTTCCGTTTTTATTGTTTTACGTAACTTAATTCTATTCTATTTAATCTATTGTGTGATTCTTGAGTCTTTGTGGTTCGACCCCTACTATATTGCAGCTACAGCTTTAGTACTTTTAAGGTATTAATTTTGAGCTTATCATGATGCAGCGCCTCCTTCCATTTGCCTTTGCATGTCTTCTACCATGTAATGTGCACGAAGCAATTGCAGGTACAATCATTAAATTATTATTTTTGAATACTTTAGTATTTAGATTTTCATTTGTTATGCTTATTAATTATGCAGGGATTGGTGCCTTTTTTTGAGATATATGTTCGCGCTCTCTTACATCAGACGGTATCCGCAACCTTGCGAATAATATACTTGTAATCATTTGCAATTTGGAGAAGATATTTCCGCCTTCCTTCATTGATGTTATGGAACATCTAACAATTCATCTCCCTCGAGAAGTAGAGCTTGGGGGCCCGGTTCAGTACTGTTGGATGTATCCTTTCGAACACTATATGTTTTATAGAAAGAAGAAGGTGAAAAATTTGAGCAAAGTGGAGGGTTCTATTGTCGCACAGAGCATCAATGAAGAAACCTCACATTTCGCCGAGTTCTACTTTCCATCACAAGTCAAAACGAAGAGTCGTAGACCAGCTCGACATGATGACGGAGGCGTAATACCTTTCTATCCGGTCGATATTCTTAGAGATTGGACGACTTAGTGGAAAAGGCAAGAAGCGGAGACTTTCACAACAGGAGCGAGAGCATTTGCATATGTATATTCTCACAAACTGCGACGGAGTTGATGAATATGAGAGGTATTATATTGAACCAAATTATTAATTACTTATTGGGTTCTTGATTATATATATGTACTAACATGATGATCTCTTCAATCTCACATGATGTATATGGCTTATCAACGTTTTGCATTTCCGGACAAAACAGAGGACGAGCTAATCGAGCTCAAACAGGAAGAGTTCGGACGTTGGTTAAGAGATTATGTAAGTCTTTTAATTGCCTTGTTTTTAACTATCATATGTAATGAATGATTTATTTGACACTTTTTTGATTTTATTTGTGCAGGTCACGACAGAGAAGTGTAACGGACAAAGATTTCCCACGTGGTTAGAAGAAATTGTGCGCTTTCCACTAGAAACCGTGCACTCACATGTGATGTATAGCACACGGGGGTACGCTTTTAAGATTCTTCGTGATGATAGGAGTGCGACAACTTCAGATTACGGTGTATCAACTCAGTCCGGTGATCTTGTATATTATGGTGTCGTACGTGAAATTTTCGATGTTCAGTACCCGAGAATGCTCGGTTTAAAATGCGTTGCATTTTTATGCGACTGAACGACCCTTTAGTAGGAAGCGGTGTGCGACACGACCAATTTGGTGTTACATCATTACATAGCAGAAGGCGACTCCAGAAATACAAGCCATTCGTACTTGCTTCACAAGCGGACCAGGTTCGTTTTATTCTTTAATTTATATATAGGTTTATTCGTTAGTATTTTTGCATTACCGTGGTTTAATTTTTATATGACTTTATTACATGGTGTAGGTATGCTATATTCCCTATCCACGAGTGACAAACAAGCAAGACCCATGGGTTACAGTTACCTCGATAAACCCGAGAGGTATGGTTCATGGGATGTCCGATCACGAACCCCTCCAACAAAGCTTCGTAGGTTTGGGTTCAATCGAACATTCCCTTGAGGTCGACCTTGTTGTTGATTTCACCATACCTATAGATGATCGGGTATTTGAGGATTCAGAGGAAGAATTTGACGAATTTGGGGAAACTTCCGATTCAGCAGAATCAGATTACTCATCATCAGATTCAGAGTAGTTTTATAAAATTTGCATTGTAAAATATGTACTTGGACTTGTACTTGATATTTGTTATCATGGAATGTATTATGTGGAAGTTTTATAAAATTAGACATTTGATATAGTTAAGTGTAATAATCTATTTCGAAAACCCCAATAAAATGATAAGTATACTTCCGTCCGAAAACCCAAAAAAAATGATAAGTATACTTCCGTCCGAAATCCAAAAAAAATGCTAAGGGAATTTCCGACATATTAAGTTTTCCGGCTAAAACTGAACCTGGGTAAAAATTCCCTCGGCTAAAACTGCATCCGTCGGATAAACAAAAAAAGTGGTTTAGGGTTTAGGGTTTAGTTTTTTTGTATATGAATTGTATACGAACACTTGTATGATGTATATACAGTAGCTTGAATTTATCAATTTTTTAAAAAATTGTATTATATAGAATTTATAAAATTTGATGGAAGTGTTTGTATAAGTTATAGTTGATTTATGTAAAATGTATAGGTTTTGATGTTGTTAAAGTTTTGAACTCATAAAATGTTCTTAACATTGATGGATTTACTATTTTTTGAACGAGACATGTAGATTAGATATTGTTAAATCATATCACAATACCCTAAATCCTAAACCCCAATTTTACCCTAAGTCCGTCGGAAATCCGTCGGAAATTTCCCACAGATTTCCGACGGATCTGGGTTACACGTGTCGGTTGACTAGCCAATAGAAACACATGCACGAAATATACAGTATATTTCCAGATCCGTCGGAAATCCGTGGGAAATTTCCGACGGATTTAAGTTTTTTCGAGACCGTGGGAAGTTTGACCGCCATATTGAAATTTTTTAAAGGAACTGACGGATTTCCGACGGCTATGTCCGTCGGAAATCGATATATATCCATAACTTCGACGGTAATTTTCATTTCTCTCTTTTCTCTCTCTCTCTCTCTTCTCCGACGATCGCTCTTCTCTCCACATCTCCGCCGCCGATCTCTCTTCTCCGGCCACTGACCCAGACGTAAGTTGCCTCCTCTCTTCATCTTCATCTTCTCTTTCTCATCTCTTCTCTTTCTCATCTCTTCTCTTCCTCTTCTCTTCTAACACCGTTCTTCTTTTTTTCTTTTTGCAGGTCGCCGAGAACGCCGCCGACCGCCGTCAGCCGTTGCCGCCGTCCGCCGCCGTCCACCTCTTCTACTTTTGATGTAAATCCCTAAAACACCTTGTATACAATTGTTAGATTATTAAGTATTAAAAAAATTGTTAGATTAGTATTTAGAATTTGTTAGATTAGTGGAATGAAATTGTGAATTTGTTAGATTAGTATTTATAATTTTAGATTTAGTAATTTATAATTTTGTTTTTAGGTTGTTAAAACTTTTTCCTAATTTTATAAATCGTTTTTGGAATTTATAAAACAAAAAACGTTTTTGTGTAAATATAAAAATTATATAAAAACGTTTTTGGAAAATATAACAATTATATAAAACGTTTTTATAATTTTTACTAATTATAAACATATTTATAATATTTATAAACATTATTTGAAAATATATTAAAATTTTCGGGAATTTCAAAATTTTTGGGAATTTTGTAAATTTCTGGATTATTTAAAATTTTTGGGATTTTCAAAATTTTCGGGAATTGTGAAGTTTTTTGGAAATTTGAACTTCTCGGGAAATTTGAACTTTTCGGGATTTTTGAAAATTTCGGGAAATTTGTACTTTTCGGGATTTTTGAAAATTTCGGGAATTTTGTACTTTTCGGGAATTTTGAACATGTGACGGGATTACGGTTTTTTTTCGTTATGTTTAGCTTTCGATGTACTAATTTTTTTATGTTTTTTTCGCAGGGCTAACGAGGACTCTCTCCGTTTGGGCGGTTCCCAAGGCTGCCGTTCTCGGGGTCCTCGAGCTCCGACTACTGCACCATCGAGCTCAGGAACTCAAATACCGGACGCCCAACAATCCGCGGCTCGGTCCAACATTAGGATCGAGGATCTTTTCCAGCAGCCGAACCGGGACCACTGCATCCGTCTCGACCCAAAGTTTGAGGGTGGGACTTGGTAAGTGAAATTTCTATTATAAGTTATATTTATTTAGATTTTGAATTTTAACGTACTAACTTTATTTTAAAAATGTTTTCAGGTTTAAGTTGTCGCCTGAAATCACAAAGGCGATATTTCAGGTTTAAGTTGGACAAACCGTACGAGAAGTACTCCGACATGCCTTGGAGTTTCGCGGTAAGTAGTTACTTGATTTTTCTTCTTTTTTTAGTTCATTTTGTCAATATAAATATTCAAAACTAACGTTATGTTTTTTTGTTTTAAACGTAGCAAGAGTTCACGTGGGACCCTAACCTTACGACGAAGGTTATCGGGCAATTCGATAAGTATGCTGCGCTTTCGTACTCGAACCACATGTACGAGTGGAAGAAGAAGTGGAAGCACGGCTTAGCCAAGCCGAAGGACCTTGAGGACAATGTCTGGAAGGGCTTCGGCGAGTACTGGAGTAAGGCGAAGACAAAGGAGACCTCCGAAAGAAATTCGAAGAACCGCAAGAGCGACCGAGGAGGGATGGGGGTCTACATTCACAACAGGGGCGCAAAGAGCGTCGAACGCGAGGCGATGGAAATGGTAATTGTAATTTCAATTTTTAATTACTAATTACATTTATTATTACTTTTTACTTAACTAAATTGTACAGGCGAAGGCAGAAGGCAAAGCTCCCGACTACCTTAAAGTCATCGAGAGGAGGCACACCAACAAAAAAACTGGTGTGATCCAAGACGGAGGCATTCGTGAACTTGTCGAGACATGTAAGAAGAAGAAGACAGAACACGAAGTTTCGATGTCGCAGCTCACTCTTGACGGATCGTCGGACTCGAACGAGTACGTGTTATCCACGGAAGAGATCAACCAAATTGTTCTCGCGGTAAGTTTTTATTTGTTTTCAAATTTTTTTCCGTAATTTTAATTTATTATTAACATTTTTAATATTTTGTAGGAAACTCGACAAGTCAAGGGTCGATTCGCTGGGTTAGGCGGACTTCCGACCCATGAATCTTCTTCCTCAATTCCTCGGTATCCTTCGGAGTATCGAGAAGAAATCGCGAGGCTCAGCCAAACGGTTAAAGACCGTGACGATGAGGTCGCAGAGTTAAAGACTGCACAAACTACGACCCAGACACAGCTCGCCGAGTTGCAGAAGATCATTCAAGGCGCTTTCCCCGATATCTTTCGGAAAAACAACCCCGGCAACCCCGACGATCCCGACGAGTCTCCGACCGTTTAAATTAAATGTTTCATATTTTGTTTTTGAACAATTTTAATTATGTTATATGAATACTTTTTTAATGTTTAATTAATATTAATTATTAATTACTTTTTATAATATATTTTTAAGAATTTATTTAATAAAAATCAAATTAATCTATTAATTAAATAAAATTAATAATTAAAACAAATTATTCATTATCCGTCGGAAAAGGTCTGTCGGAATTCCGTCGGGAACAATCCGTCGGAAAGCCGTCGGAAACAATCCGTGGGAAATCCGTCGGAACTTTCCCACGGATTTCCGACGGATTCTCGACTGATTTTTCCGACAAATATCTGTCGGAATATCCGTCGAAATAAATGTCCGTCGGAATCCCGTCCTGATCAAATATCCGTCGGAAATCCGTCGGAAATAGTGCTGTCGGTAATCCGTCGGACAATATTCCGGCGGCGTTTATCTGTCGGAAATCCGTCGGAGAAACGTCCGTCGGTAATCCGTCGGAAATTTCCTACGGATTTTCGACGGATTTTGAGCTGGAACCGACGGATTATATCCGTCGGAAAGGACCGTTTGTAGTGAACGGCTGTTTTCTTGTAGTGAACGCTCTTATGTAATGGTTTCGTGTTCGCGCTTGCGAGAAAGATAAGAACCGACAAGAAGGAGAGACAATTCCCATAAAACGGGAGAGTTCCGGCTAGGGAGAACGAATAACTAAAATCATACATAAACTTAATGTATACAAATAATGACTAATTTAGAGATGAAATTTAACATGGTATCAAAGCTACCAAAATGATTGTTTACCTACGCCCTGATACTATGGTTTCGTGCCCGCTCTTGCGAAAAAAATAAGAACCGATAAGAGGAGAGACAATTCCCATAAAACGGGGAGAGAGTTTCGGTTAAGGAGAACGAAGAATTAAAATCATCCATAAATTAAACGTATACAAATAATGACTAATTTAGAGATGCAACTTAATCGTGTCAAAGCTACCAATGGGATTGCTTACATACGCTCTGATACCATGGTTTCGTGTCCACCCTTACGAGAAATATAAGAACCGACAAGAAGGAGAGACAACTCCCATAAAACGGGGAGAAAGTTCCGGCTAGGGAGAACAAATTATTAAAATCATCCATAAATTAATGTATACAAATAATGACTAATTTATAGATGAAACTTAACATGGTATCAAAGCTACCAAAGGGATTGTTTACCTACGCCCTGATACCATGGTTTCGTGCCCGCGCTTGCAGGAAAAATAAGAACCGACAAGATGAGAGACAATTCCCGTAAAACGGAGAGAGAGTTCCGATTAAAGAGAACGAAGAATTAAAATTATCCATACACTAAATGTATACAAATAATGACTACTTTAGAGATGTAACTTAATATCGTGTCAAAGCTACCAAAGGGATTGCTTACCTACGCTATGATACCATGGTTTCGTGTCCATGCTTGCGAGAAAGATAAGAACCAACAATAAGGAGAGACAAATCCCATAAAACGGGGAGAGAGTTCCGCCTAGGGAGAACGTATAATTAAAATCATCCATAAAATTAATGTATACAAATAATGACTAATTTATAGATGAAACTTAACATGGTATCAAAGCTACCAAAGGGAGTGTTTACCTACGCCATGATATCATAGTTTCGTGCCCCGCGCTTACAGGAAAAATAACAACCGACAAGAGGAGAGACAATTCCCGTAAAACGGGGAGAGAGTTCCGGTTAAGGAGAACGAAGAATTCAAATCTTCCATAAACTAAATGTATACAAATAATGACTAATTTAGAGATGCAAATTAATATCATGTCAAAGTTACCAAAGGGATTGCTTACCTATGCTCTGATACCATGGTTTTGTGTCCACCCTTACGAGAAAGATAAGAACCGACAAGAAAGAGAGACAATTCCAAAAAAACATGGTTATTTTTCCTGCTATGGATCATGAAGAATCAAAATAATCCACAAACTTAATGTATACAAATAATGACTACTTTTGAAATGAAACTTAACATGGTATCAAAACTACCAAAGGGATTCTTTACCTACGCTCTGATATCATTGTTTCGTGCTCGCGCTTGCTAGAAAGATAAGAGCCGACAAAAGGGATAGACAAGTCCCATAATACGGGGAGAGAGTTCCGGCTAGGGAGAACGAAGAATTACAATCATCCTTAAACTTAATGTATACAACTAATGAAAAACTTAAAGATGAAACTTAACATGGTATCAAAGCAACCAAATGGATTGTAAACCTATGATCTGATACCATGGGTTTGTGCAAGAAAGATAAGAACCGACTAGAAGGAGAGACAATTCCAGCAAAATAGGGAGAGATTTCCAGCTAAGAAGAATGAATAATTAAAATAATCCATAAACTTAATGTATACAAATAATGTATAAGTTAGAGATGAAACTAACATTCATGGTATCAAAACTACCAAAGGGATTGTTTACCAACGCTTTGATATAATGGTTTCGTATTCGCGCTTGCGAGAAAGATAAAAACCGACAAGAATGAGAGACAATTCCCATAAAACGGGGAGAGAGTTCCGGCTAGGGAGAACGAATAACTAAAATCATCCATAAACTTAATGTATACAAATAATGACTAATTTAGAGATGAAACTTAACATGGTATCAAAGTTACCAAAGAGATTGTTTACCTACAATCTGATATCAATGTTTTGTGCCCGCACTTGCGAGAAAAATGGACAGTCCTGTAATACGGGAAGAGAGTTCCGGCTAGGGAGAACGAAGAATTAAAATTAAGAGAACAAAAGAGATAAAGAGAAGTTGAAGGGGACGAGACTAAACGTATATATTGTGAAATTTATCTTTCATAAATGAAAAGAAGAAGAAGATCATACTGGAGAGATTCTCGACGAAGAACCAATGGAGATCTAAATTAGGAATCTAGAGAGAGAGAGAGCTAGAGAGAGATAGATACAGAGAGAGAGAGATTTAAGCCTTCATGGACATATAATTGATCGAAATTCTTTTTATTTTATTTTATTTAAACTGTTTTTATGGACATGTGATGAACATGAGTATTTTAGTTCTGATAGTATTGATACTTCGGACACAAGTAAGATGGATGATATGGTTTATACTCAAGAGTACCAAAACAGTATTAAAGTATCTGGGTTGCCTAACCACTTTCTAAAGTTAAAGATTGGTGCTCCTATCATGTTGCTTAAATATTGATCGTATAGGCGGTTTGTGCAATGGTACGAGGTTGCTTGTAACTCAATTAGCTAAACATGTGATCGAAGCTAGCCTTATAAGCGGTGATAAAGTAGACAAGAGGATTTTGATCCCTAGGATGTTTGTTTCCCCACCAGAAGCAAGGTTTCCTTTCAGAATGCGTCGTAGGCAATTTCCCGTTACCATCGCGTTTGCTATGACGATAAATAAAAGCCAGGGTCAAACTTTGCCAAATGGTTGTTTGTTCTTATCTAGACCAGTCTTTTTGCATGGTCAAATTTATTGTTGTTGTATCTAGGGTTTACGTCGAGGAAGGGATTACGAATATTGATAACCGATCAAAAGGGGGAGCCACAACGGAAGACAATGAACGTTGTTTACAAAGATATCTTTGAAAATATATATCTTTCCGTCCGTACATTTGGTTTAATTTAGACATTTTGTGATTCTATATATTTAGTTGGTTTAGTTTTTTTTTTTGTGTTTTTTGGTTTTTGTTGTTGTTTTAATCTCTAACACGTTGTTTTACTTTGTGTTTCTTTTATAACTTATAACTGTCATTCATTTGGAACTTTTTAAAGTTTAGAATTTTTATTTAGATACTTCTTTGCCCGCGCATTGCGCGGGCTACCCACCTAGTAAAAAGGACAAACTGATGAGAGAAGAGGCATAGTTGAGAAGTGTGGAGAAATTCCTCTTCATTTTGTTCTTCACCCCGTGAACGCTAGCCGCCACCATGAAACTGAGTTGCTGCCACTGCCACTTTGAGGTACGGTTTCCAGCGACCCGTGTGGACCCAGGTGACAATCTAACTATCCCTCGAAAGCCCCAAGACTCCGCTTTCCAAGAAGACCAAGTTCGTCGTGAGCAAAAGTATGTGTGAAAAGTTATAGTTGTTTCTTTGTGTCTGCTGCAGTTTTCTCGAGTCTCTAATCTGACTAGTTTCGGTAGAGAATAGTAACTGATGGGAAAAATTGTTTTGCTGGATCCGAAAATCGGTAAGGACCTTCCTGACTCACTTAGCTAGCTGAAACAGAAAGCCATTTGTCGTTTGGAGTTGTTATATGAAAGTTATAATTGTTTTCTCATGCTTGATCTGTGCAGTGCGGATCTGCGACCAGTTTGTCGGGTTATGACTTTTTGTTGGTCAAACAAGTTCCGTTAGACCTGATTGGCAGGGACGTTCATGACTCATGGAACTATGTCCCGGATGAAGGAAAAGTGATTTGGACATCGGGATCATTAAAAACGTGTTGTCAACGTCGAAACAATGAATCTGTCCAAAACGGAATAAGGATGCTGTTGTTCTTCTTCAAGTGGCAAAGGTGAGGACAAGTCGTGATCTTTTATATCCTTCATTTGTGTCGCATCGTAACGAGTAGTCACTTATTAAACTATGCATTCCTACGTGTAGCTATGAGTCTATGCGTAGTTGTTTGAAAATTCTATACATGTTTATATACACACCGTGATTATGACTTGTGGTATTGATGATGTTTGGAACATTTGATGTGTAGGTTGTTAATCGGAATACAGTTGAATGATGATATGAATAATGCGTGTTGTGAAAGATATTGTTTGGGGGTGAATATATGTTTAGGCATGGTTAAATGGATAAGGAAATGGTTATATGTTTAGGCATGGTTAAAAGGATAAGGGGATTGATACACATGTATGTCATGGAAAAGGAGTCTTAGGGAAGCAAGCGTTGGCTTTTGCCAGGTGATTCGGTGATTGTTTGATAGACCTGGATGACATGCGGCTACATGGGTCAGGACCTCGATGGGCAGACGATCCAAAGGTGAAGACCGCTTCGTCGGGGTGTACCCTTTGGGTAATGCACCAATATGTCTAAGGGTTATTTTATGTGTATGAGTTGTCTTCCGACATGATGTGCTGGATGGTTTATCTTGTGACTTGTGTTTGTCGTGATATGTTTGAATTGTAGAAGAGTTTGTGGGTCATTGGAATTTACATCGAATCCGTCGTAAAATCGTCGTAATCAAAAATTAAATTTGCCGAGTGTGGGAAATTTCATATTTTTTAGTATTTTGTTGTAAATTTGATGTAATTTTACATCGAATTTACAACGAATCCGTCGTAATATCGTCGTAATCAAATAATTATATACCCTATACCCTAAATTACAATACACAGTATTTAAATGTATCAACGAAGTATATTTGTGCTTCCAAGACTTCTCTTAGTAAACAACAAATTCAATAACGACGATTGAATTAATCTAATTTATGGGAAACTTACTTATCTTGCATAATAATGTATAAGCTTTGTTCTTATAAGTATATCCATAACATGCATGAAGTATATAATGTTATTGATTTTTGTCAAAACTCAAATTTTTGTATACAATGAGTAGAACTTAGTTAAAACAATATAAACGATGAAAAACCAATCTTATATAACTTTTAATCAACCATATAATCATCGTAAACCCTAAACCCTATACCCTAAATTAGTATGGATTATGGATTCGATGTAAAATTTACATCGAATTTACAACGAACTACAAAAAAATGATATTCGATGTAATTCCGATGTAATTGTACATCGAATTTACATCGAATTTTGACATCGTCGTAAAGTCGTCGTAAGAGCGTCCTTATATTACGACGATTTTACGACGACTTTACATCGAAAATATATTTCGTTGTAAAATCGATGCAAATTCGTTGATACTTTACATCAAATTATTTCCGTTGTAAAATTTCGTTGGAATAAGGCTGTTTTCTTGTAGTGACTCACTGGGTAATCCAAATTACCCATCCCTCTCCTTTTCTTTTTAGGTGAGTTCGCGTAAGTGCATGAGTAGACGTTCCGGTACGGTCCATGGGGTTTTGGGAGTTTTTATTATTATCGTTCTTTTATTTATTTCATTTGTTACATTTAAGACGTATACTTTTGGAATTTTAGTTTTAAGTCGTTGTTTTCAGTTCATTTTATTTTATAAAACGTTTGAATTCGATCATTGGGAATAAAAGTTGGCATTTATGACTTTCGGGTGGTTTACCTATGTGTTAAGTCAATGCCTTGACATGGCATCTCGGTCAAATAAGAGGCGGGTGTTACAATTGGTATCACAGCACAAGAGTAACATGAGTGAATGTGATCTCGGTGGTGCCCTAAATACTACATATTTCTTTCCTTTCTCCTCTATAAACCCCTCCTTTTTTCCGAAAATACCATAAATTTTAAAAAATACCGAATAAATTCGAAAAATATTTTTGCGAAACGGAAAAATATTTTAAAAATTTGAAAATGCTCATAAAAGATTTGTTTAAGTATGAAAATACTCAGGAACCCAAAATATTCCTAGAACCTATGTAAGACGTTTTTCCAATTTTTTTGTCTCATGTGCAACCCTAGGCTCTAATACCAATTGTGACACCCGCCTCTAACGTCCAAGACGGCATGTCAAGGCACTGACTTAACAGACAAGTAAACCACCTGAAAGTCATAAATGCCAACTTTTATTCACAAGGATCAAATTCAAACATCTTACAAAATATACAGAACTGAAAACAACGACTAAATAAACAAAAGTTCCAAAAGCGTCTTAAACTTAACGAATAAAATAAATAAAAGAACGAAAATAATAAACTCCCAAAAACCCCTGCACCGTACCAGAACATCTACTCCTGCATTTCCTCGAACTCATCTGTATTTCCCAGTGAGTGTAGGTCTCAGGGACCCACAAACTCTTTTACAATTCAAACATATCATGACAAACGCAAGTCACAAGCTAAACCATCCAACATATCATGTCCGAAGACAGCTCATACACAAAGAATGACCAAATGTTACACTCGAGAAAACGGTCCTCACCTTTGGCTCGTCAGCCCCTTGGACCCATGTAACTGCAACCCATCCAGGTCATGACCAATGTACCCGTAATCCATCCAGGTCTATCAAACAATCACCGAGTCACCCGGGAAAAGCCAACGCTTGCTTCCCAAAGAATCCCTTTCCATGGCAGAATCTATAAGAAAATTATCTCGCGCGGACGCGCGGGTTAGAATCTAGTTTAGCATTAAGTAGAACTGTAAATGTTCAACATAAAACTTTGCAATCGAATTTGCTGAAGAAGACCAACAAGTCTGAACACGGCGCTGAATTTGAAGAGAAGATATGTTTGATGATATCTAATTTGGTTTGGTTTAGACTCTGTTCGTTTTTTATATTGATACAACATCTAGATGCAACTTCAAGATACATCATCTAGATATTGTTCGTTTTTAAAATTAGCTTTTGTGTTTATATGTTGCGTTTGGATGCAAAATTGTTTGTTTGTAAATTTGTAAAAACAAAATTGGATGCTAAATATACCATTGATGAATCCAGTCAATCATCAAATTTGACGCCGATATTTTAAGAAAACCAATATCGGATTGATCGTATAGTTCGGTTTAAAATCTTGACCCAATTATGTGCTTATGTGTCAAACAAACGTTTGGTTTCGATTATGAAAAGTCCTTTCTACTAAATTACTTAAGTGTCTTTATCAAACCTAGCGAACTTCTAATGGTATTGTTTTTTCTTGGGCCGTAGCCCACACGTTATAATCATAATCGGTCGTGAGAAACCCTAATAACTTCTACTATAAATAGCATTTATTATAAACCCTAATATCGGATTTCATCATTCGACATCGCCACATATTGAATTCATAGTTTCTTCAACGAAGCAATCTACATTAGATTCCTTGATTGCGATTAGGGAATGGTCTATTTCGTGGATTGGTTTTCTTTACATGTTATTTGGGAGATCTTGTATTTTCAGTTCAAGGATCTTCTTTCGAATATATGACAAAAGAGGAGGGAAATCATAAGTGTTTTGGTTTGATTGGATCTTCAAGGATGTGGAATCAGATAGAGGTCTCTTCACACACTCATGACGACGTACTTTGATTCACAAACGTTGTACAAGGTTCTGTCTCTTCTTCTTCATTACTTTATGTTTGATTTAATACTCATGACTTAACAAGCTTTTGCTATTTCCCAAACTAATAATTATGGAAGATTATAAGTACATAAAGTTATGAATCTCTTTTCTTGCTTTATTTTCAGAAACTCTGCAAGTAGCTGGTACAACTCTTGATGGCTCTTATATACTTGCACGCCATTCACATTCTCCATCGCGATGTCAATGTTGGTTGTGATATCGGGTTCTGATCATAACACAATTATTGATCTTCGTGTTCGAAACATACTAATACAAAATCTACTAGTTTGATCCAGATTTCAAACACATTCTTGACAAAGGATCATGATATACTTCTAGGTAAGGGGCTAATTAAGAAAATATATTGGTGACACTTCCTAATGAGAGAAGATCCAATAGAGCCTTAATCTTTGCATTTATAAAACCTCAAATAACCAACAAGTGCATGGAACATCGAGGAGTGCTTAAAGATTGATCCCACAAGAATTAAAGATTAATCACTAATATTCGAGAAACAAACTAATCTAGAGAAATTGTTTTTGGTTTTTTTTTTGTTGTTGTTTAATTTAAGAATCTTAGAAATGCAAGAAGGAAAACGAAGAAAAAGCATTGGACCATGAGTTTGACTATCATAAGAATGATCTAATAATTTAACAATGATGCCAAAGATTGAATTAACCATCCTAGATCATGAAATTCACAAATATGACTAATCCACTTCCATGGCACTAATCATTTGGTTAATAAATTTTCCAATAGTAATCAAATGACTAATATCAATTCCAATTAGTTCATTAACACCCTTACTATAAACTCTCATCGGCTAGGAATGAAAAGCTCATAGGTTCAAACATTTTTCACAAACACATTATGGACATGAAATGCCTAAGTTCTAGATTTTGATTAGCAAAGTCAATTCTAGCATTAAGAACAGTCTAAATGAAGGATCTAACAAGAGACAACCTAAATCATCATCATCTAACCATTAAATCATCCTAATCTAGCATAGCCCATGATCCAACTAAAAATTAGTTACTAAACATGAAGAAAAGCAAACAAAAAGACATAAACATAAAGATAAATGATAGGGGTGAAAAACTCTTTCACTAATTGGCATATGAATATGAGGATCTTGATCCAAAATGTAATAACATAGTTCATATGACCGATGCCATCAACCCCAGAGAGCCTTCATTTTCGGATGCTTCCTCCTCTGCGGCAGAGTTGACATGTGTTCAGTAAATTGGCAATAACTCTTGAAATATAGCTCGAAATGCTTTGAAATCACTTCCATTTGGTAAGCTAACTCCATTTACTATGACGTGTCAAAATTGGAGATCTATTGGACATCGGTGAGATCTTCATCTGAGTCGATCTTTCAAACACATCCTCTTGACTCTACATATCGGTATGGGAACTGATGTGGAGGGTTTCTAAAGACTCCGGTATTCGTCTCCTTCTTGTGTCGGGCTCTCATATCGGCTGGTGACCGATATGAGCATCTTTGCATTTGTTCTCCTCTTCCTTTTACTCCTTTTGTTAATATTATTCTCCATGCCAAGTCTTCATACATCTCCATGCTCCAGGAACACCTAAAAATGACCAAAAAATGCAATGCAAATACAAAGAAACATATCTATGACACTAAAATGCATGACAAGGAGAAAAAATTCAAAGTGGGATTAAAACCAAATAAAAAAAAAACCATTAAAACATGCAAAATATACACTTATCAACTCCACGGACATGCCTTTTGTTTGTCCTCAAGCAAACAAGAAAGAAAAAATCGAGAAAGAAGTTTGAAGGTGGGAAATTAAATCCTCCATTTTCAACAAAAAACTTCAAGTCAATGTCCTTAAGAGTAGTTAAGTTATGCACAAACAACTTCTACTTCAAAAGATTTAGCCATAACCGTCGCTACACGAATCTCTTACTCTAAGGCCTAAGGCTTAACATCTACAAACATTCCTATCCCCCAACTCTTTAACATTCATTCACTTTTGGTTTAAATGCGGTCTCGGAAGAATCGTTCTTGATCAGTTTGGTGTTAAACAAACTTGAAAGTTTGATGTGAGGAGTATCTCCCATCCTACCCATAATTTTGAAAAATCTATACTCTTTTGCCCATGTTTCCCATTCTCACTTCTCTCATAGTAAACCCCAAACCCTCTTTGGCTAAATATCATATAAAAACCCCAAAACTCACTTTGTTTTTCTTATTTTTTTGATCAAATACACTAAAGATTCTTTCTTTTGAACCAAGCTCTTATTCTCTTTTTTTTTGTATGCTTCCACTACTTTTTTTTTCATCTTTGTCACTTAGTGGACTTTTAAGATTTTATTTTTACAACCAAGAGCTTTATTTGTTTTGTTTGTTTCCTAGAGTAATTCTTTCCTTTCATTCCTTTCCAAACGTAGGCTCTTATCGTTTCTAACCTTTTACTTGACATTTGTTTCTTCCTTTTTGCACTCACCATCATTCACCAAGACTTACAACATTTAATAAACCCAACACTCAAGTTACAAGTCTAAGAAAGATAATCGTTGTCGTCACTTTCTCTGTGCACTTTCCAGAAAACTGCCTCATTCAACAAATAACGAAGGGTTGAAATGAAATGGCTATTCGAATTAGCATAAGAGTGGCAAAGTAGATAAGAAAACTCGAGTATTTTTCATTAAGACCATGAGAACGTATTTCGAACCCCTAAGCAGAAAAATTAAAGATTCCAATTAAGTTCAATAAGTAGAGTTGAAATCAAATCAAAGCATGCATCTGCCAAGACATAGACATTCAACCCGTGAGATCAAAGTAGAGTTCATCCTTAAGTTTTTGATCGCTCAAATGCATCAAACAACTCTTAACAAGGACATTAAATTAAACTCTTAAGTTGAAATTTGATAAGCTCAAAATGTAATACCCTAAAGTACTAACAGCTTGGTCGATTGTAGTATTTAGGGTTCGAATCCACAAAGACTCAAGAATCACACAATAGATTTTAAAGGTTCGAATTAAGCTAAGTGATCAATGTAATTGAAAGCAATAATGTAAATTAAACGGTTGTAAATTCGATGGAGGAAAGATAGGTTCAGGGTATTTCTCAGGAAATCAGAGAATGTAGATAAACTAACTGGTCAAGGTTTAGGTTAAGCCCGGTTCTTGAACTCAAATCACTAAGCTATAACTAACCAACTGTCGCTGCGAGAGTTATCTAAGTCTAAATCTTAGAATTCCAAATCTCTTTGCAAATCTTAAAGACTAAACTAGCTTTAAGTCCAAGTTTGATCTGTTCACAAAATAACTAAACCAAATCTCTTTGCAGATAGTTATTTTGCTCACCCTAGATTCTATCAGATTCTGTCGTGCCTAATCGATTAACCTAAGATCTAAGTTCCAGGTGATCAGTCTAGAATTAGCTTTAAGAACAACCTAAGGTGAAGAACTAATTCAGATTATGAATCCTAACCAACTAATTAACCTAGCATTCAATGAAATCCCTTATGAGATACCTAAACCTAACATGATATCTACTCAGACATTGAGATTGAAACAATAATCATAACTGAATAAATCTCTGAAATAAATAAATAAGATGAGAGTAAACAAGGGTTCGAAATTTTCTCTCGGACGAACAGAGTTTCAGACTTGTCTCCCTCAGAAAGCTCTCTCACAGAAAACCAAAATAATATATTGCGTCCACAACAAAAGTGGCTGAAAAACCTAATTATAATCCTAAAACACATTCTGGGGCTTCTTGTAATTATTAAAGTCTTCTGGGCCAAGGTGCAATTTCATCAGACTTGTAAAAAGTCACGATCCTTCTCTTCATGCGATGGGTATCGACCGATACCATAAGTGGTATCGATCGATACCAAGCTTCTGTGTCGACTCTTCAGGCTGGTGTCGGTCGACACCAGGACTTCAACTCGATCTTTCATCTACATGATCCTTGCTTGGCTCCAAAATGCTCCAATATCTCCAATTCAGCTCCAAACGTACCTAAACCTGTAAAGACTCGAAAAGACTCCAAAATACTAGAAAAACTCTATAAATAAGACTTATATCATGGTTAAAAACGAGTAAAAACCATGATATATCAACTCCCCCAGACTTAGCCTTTGCTTGCCCTCAAGCAAACATAAAGCTAAACAAGAGAAAGAGGTTTGAAAAACACGGAGACTCACCTGTTCTTGAAACATTGCAATGACCCTTTTCCTTAGTGCTCCACATATCACGTAACCAGTTCCAAATCTAACCTCCATGTACTTCTCCGTAGACATTCGCAGCTTCCCAGACAACACACATTATTTCTCAGCATTATCCAATAAAGCCCTCATCGCCAGTTTCATCGCTGTACCCAATACCAAGAACTTTCTAGATTCGTTCCCATACAATATCATGACAAATAACCAGCTGATTTTCACACTTTTGGTATTGTTTTCTCTCCCCCAGACTTGTTTCTCATCATGTTCTTTCTCTTCTTTTTTTTTAGATCCGCATATACACATTAAGGTCTGAAACACGAGTATTGATGGTATTTGCCACCGAATCCCCGGTTCTTCCCTCTCAATGTATCAAAGGCGTATGCGAATAGTGGTATCACGGGAAATTTTTCTAACCTCGCTTCCAACCTTTGTGTGATCATTCCTTCACAAGTAGAATAATGGGATCGCTGGAAATTTTCTTAGCCCTCTACTCAGAAGAAAATCATTTCATCTTTTTATGCTCTTATTTATTAACTTATAACAAGGGAGAGAGATACCATTACTTTAAACACATGGGTTCCTTTGTCAGATATGAAAGAGGAATCAAGCTCTATAAACGTCAACCACATCGATGTAGTGCAAAAATTTGGCTCAGGCTTTAATGGACTATGCTGGAAACATGGGTGTCTTCTAGTTAACTGATCAGCCTTTGGATTTTTCATTAGTCCGATCTAGAACTGATTCTGTAACAATGGTCACTTAGAAGTAAAGTCAGAACAATAAATTCAAGAAAAAGATCATCATCTCCAACAAATTTTGACTCAATAAAATAACTTTGACTCAAAAATGACTGACTTTAAGAAAAACAAAAACATTGTCAGCAACTACCTCCCCCAGACTTGAACAACACTGTCCCCAGTGTTATTTAGCCTAGAGTTGGTAAAAAAAACCAAAAGAACTGAGTGGAATCGTGAGAAACAAGAAATTACCAGATTGGGGTAGGGGTGTCGACCGACACACAGCCTGGTATCGATCGATACCAAGCGTAGGTCGACACAGGTAACTCTTGTCATCGATTTTGTTGCTCTTAATCATAAGGGATCCAATGGTGAAATGGTTAGCACTCATCAGAATCATCGTCGTCTCTAGCAGTGTGAGATGGTCCTGCCTGTGATGGAGAACGTGGACTAGATGGTCGAACGCAGCCACACCGAGACAAGGTAGAAATGGCACTCCAGATGCTCTGGAAACTCTCAACCACATACCTCTGAAAGGCAGCAGTCTCCATAGGAATCGCAGGTGGTGGAGGGAGAGTAGTCGTAGAGGTGGAAGGGTGTCGTGCTCGTCCTGACTGACCTCCAGCAAGGTCAGGCTCTGGTGCATCGTAAGCAGCAGCAGCAGGTGGTGCTCGAGTGGAAGATCCTCGACGTCGAGTAGCGGGTGCAGCAGACAACAGATCCTCATCAGGCTCAAAACGCAGCTGCTGTGGGTCGTCATCAATGTTGGTTAGCTCCCTGTTGGGGAGCTGAACCAGGAAATCCCCATATGTGTTGGAGAAGTACCAACGTCGCTCAGGCTTCAACCACCTAAGGTTCTGCAGATGCCTCTCTTCCATGAGAGTGCGTGTAGTGACAATGGAGCAGCTTGCTGTACTAATCCCGAAGATAGGGGTAAGGAGACTACCAACTGTCTCTGTCTTCCGAGCTGTGTCGCGACTGGCACCCAAGAATGGTTTGGTCTTCAAAGAGACCAAATGATGTGCAAAGACCCCCCGCTAGGTTGACCTCTAGCTCAGACCCAGGCCACTCGACTCCAGTGATGTCCCCAACAGCCATGGAGAACATAATCAGCTCAGACAACCGCATCTTGTTAGGTTCCATCTTGCACAAAGCATACTCCTTTGGAGGTGGGTTAGAGTTCGATGCATCATCTTCCCGTGTTCTCTTGCGTGTAGACATCTGCAATCAAAGACAACAACACAACAAGGAATAAGCTCCAAATCCAACATCCAACAACACATCAACAATCACCAACATTCCATCCAAAATTCCATCAAAACCCGCAGAGTATCGACCAACCCTGGCGATTTCACGATCCAGAGTTTCAAAATTTCAAAAATCCACACAAGGGGCAGACAAGTGCATGGGGCATCAAAAATCACCTCTAACCACTTAACTAGATAAGAATTCACTATCAAATCAAGTTCTAAGAGGCAAAAATTCAAAAACCCAAACCTTGTGTTCATAGATAGAAAAAAAGGAATTTGTGTGTCATACCTTGCAGATCGGATGAATGGATGATAGAATATGGAAGAGCACGAAAAACTAACAAGGTTAGACCCTTGAATCACCCAAATTTGTGAAGAATTGAAGAATTTGTGATTTTGGAAGAGAGGTTTTTCATGTATCGATCGATGGAGGCTGTGGAGAGAAAGAGAAAACCCGAGGGTTTTAAAAGGAAACTTACCTGCGCGTGGGGTATCGACCGATAGCATTACTGGTATCGGTCGATACTCGGATCATGGGTCGATGCAATCTCTGTTCCTCCTGGTGTTGATCGATACCAGAATGGTATCGGTCGACACAGGACCTGTTCATCTGATTCACACAAAGACACAAGACACAAAAACGAAAAATGACAAAAAAAAAAAAGATTTATATACTGACTCACCAGTGGGTTGCCTCCCACCAAGCGCTTGTTTTACGTCACTAGCTTGACTTTGTGTACGTTCAGGCGGTGGGTGCATCATCCAGAGGCACTATGTGTCCTCTTGGAATCTCGGCTTTCGCCTAGTAGTATTTCACTATTTGTCCATTGACAGTGAACTCTTCGCCTATAGAACTTATCATGACAACTGCACCATGTGGTCTGACCTCCTTGATTGTGAAAGGACCTGACCAACGAGAACGCAATTTTCCAGGAAACAATTGCAAACGAGAGTTATACAGAAGTACCTGGTCATTGGGTTTAAAATGTCTAGAGAGGATCTTTTGTCATGATACGCCTTAGTCCTCTCCTTGTACAGCTTCGAGTTCTCATAGGCGTGGTGCCTAATCTCATCCAGCTCATTCAGCTGGATCAATCTCTTGTCAGCAGCAGACTTGATGTCGAAATTCATCATCTTTGTAGCCCAGGCTGCCTTATGCTCGATTTCTACTGGAAGGTGACACGCTTTCCTATACAGCAAGTGAAACGGTGTGGTCCCAAGTGGTGTCTTGAAAGCAGTCATGTAAGCCCACAGTGCATCATCTAGCTTTGCAGACCAATCCTTCTTAGTAGTACCAACTGTCTTCTCCAGAATTTCCTTGATCTGCATGTTGGAGACTTCAACCTGCCCACTAGTCTGAGGATGATAAGGAGTAGCCACGCGATGATTCACACCATGCTTCTTCAATAGCTTTTCGAAGACCTTGTTGATAAAGTGAGTGCCACCATCACTGATAACAATTCTAGGTACTCCAAATCGAGGGAAAATGATACTCTTGGAAAGCTTAAGGACCATTGAAGAATCATTGGTTGGACTAGCAATTGCTTCCAAACACTTAGACACATAGTCTACAGCAACCAAAATGTACTTATTCCCATATGATGAAGGAAAAGGACCCATGAAATCTATGCCCCAACAATCAAAAACTTCAACCTCAAGGATGAAGTTCTGTGGCATCGCATGTCTCTTACTGATCTTCCCCCTCCTCTGACAAACATCACACTGCGAGACAAAAACATGAGCATCCTTAAACATAGTAGGCCACCAAAAGCCTGTTTGAAGAACCTTGGACAGTGTCTTGAAAGTAGCAAAGTGTCCAGCATACTCAGACCCATGACAATGAAACAGAACGTCAGGTACCTCAGATTTTGCAATGCATCTCCTGTACATCACACCAGAGCAGTGTTTGTACAGGTAAGGCTCGTCCCAAAATAATCTCCTTATGTCACTCACAAACTTCTTCCTGTCATATTTCTTGAGATGCTTTGGCTCGATGTCGGCAGCAAGATAGTTGGCAATATCAGCATACCATGGTTGATATGGAATAGCTACAACAGCTAGATACCCTTCAGAAACACCAGCGTGATCCACAGACAAAACAGGTCCAAAAATCCTAGGGTATCGATCGATACTAGATGAGTGTCGATCGATACCAACACCTACATTTCGTGAAAATTGCAGATTTTCGGCACGAGCACTTTAAAATCCAGTCTCGATGAAGTAGATGTTCTCCTCTGGTAAGAAGTCATCAATAGGCACGTCTTAATCAATCCTTATCCGCGAGAGATGGTCAGCTATCCCATTCTCTATGCCCTTCTTGTCCTTGACCTCAATATCAAAGCCTTGAAGCAGAAGGACCCAACGACAAAGGCGAGGTTTGAGATCCTTATTCTGCAGCAGATATTTGAGAGCAGCATGATCTGTATGAACAATCACTTTGCTCCCAATCAAGTAGGACCGAAATTTCTCAAAGGAGAAAACGACTGCAAGTAATTCCTTCTATGTGGTGCTGTAGTAGATGACATGCAGCTATTATCCTTCCTCTGACCCAAAACAGAACCACCTGCAAAGTCACTAGCGTCGCACATAATCTCGAAAGGCAGAGTCCAATCCGGAGGTTGCACAATAGGAGCACTCACCAACGCCTTCTTAATCTCCTCAAAAGCTGTAAGGCACTCTAGGGTGAAGTCGAATTACACCTCCTTGCACAATAGGGCGGTGAGTGGGCGGGCTAGTTTTGAGAAATCCTTGATGAATCTCCTGTAAAACCCAGCATGACCAAGGAAGCTTCGAATGTCCTTCACAGATGTCGGTGGTTGGAGGCTTGTCATGACTTAAATCTTAGCTTTGTCAACCTCTATCCCAGCCTCAGAAACCCTGTGCCCAAGAACGATGCCATCCTAAACCATAAAGTGACAATTTTCCCAATTAAGGACCAAGTATTTCTCTTCACACCTCTGTAGCACCTTGCACAAGTTATCCAGACAGCTCTTGAATGATGATCCATACACTGAAAAATCATCCATGAATACCTCCGTGAAGTCCTCAATCATGTCTGTGAAGATAGACATCATGCATCTCTGAAAGGTGGCTGGAGCATTACATAATCCAAAGGGCATTCTTCTGTAGGCGAATGTGCCATAAGGACATGTAAAGGTCGTCATCCCTTGGTCATCTGGATGTATCAGAATCTGAAAGAAACCTGAGTATCTATCGAGAAAACAGTAGTATGGATGACTCGCCAACCTCTCCAACATCTGATCAATGAATGGTAATGGGAAGTGATCTTTCCTTGTGGCTGCATTCAACTTCCTGTAGTATATACACATTCGATGCTTAGTGATTGTCCTAGTAGGGATCAGCTCATCCTTCTCATTTTTCACCCCAGTTATCCCTCCTTTCTTAGGCACAACATGAACTAGACTGACCCAAGAACTGTCCGAAATGACATAGATAATCTCTGCTTCCAAGAGCTTCATTACCTCCTTCCTAACCACTTCTTTCAAGTTCAGATTCAGCCTCCTCTGATGCTCAATTGAAGATTTTGACTCGTCCTCAAGATGGATCCTATGCATGCACAAGTCTGGGGATATACCTGAAATGTCATCAAGAGAATAGCCAAGAGCTTTGCGATACTTGCGCAGCTTGCTCAGTAGTAAGGTGATCTCTGCGTTGTTTAAGGAAGCATTAATGATCACTGGATATGTGGAATTCGGACCAAGAAAAACATATCTTAAATCTGCTGGGAGTGGTTTGAGTTCGACCCTAGGAGCCTTCTCCTCACTCCAATCACCAAGCACAGCAGCTTTCTTAGAAGTTTTGGCCAACTCCTCACATGCTCGCAGGTGGTGTCGATCGACACTATCACTGGTATCGCTCAATACTACTCATGTTGTGTCGAGCATCTTAGCATATCCAGCAGCAACATCACTCAATTGCACCTCTGAATCAGCTAAACATATCAATGCTATCTCTAGTGGATCCTCATGATGCATCTCCAGAAAATACTCTTCAGCTATGTCGTTGAAAGTATCAACAAAGAAAGTCTGTCCATCGATAGTTGGTTTCTTCATCATCTTCTCCATGTTGAAAGTCATAACCAAATCACCAATGTTAAGAGCTATCTTCCCATTCCTGCAATCGATCAAAGCTCCAGTTGTTGCTAAGAATGGCCTTCCAATAATAAGAGGATCCTTGGGCTATGCGTCATATCCAAGACAATGAAATCATTTGGGATTAAGCAATTCCCAATCTTAATTGGAACATCTTCGAGCAATCCTTCGGGAAGTCGAACTGAGCGATCAGCAAGTATCAGTGAGATCCTAGTGGACTTTAAGTCTGTCATCCCCATCCGCTGAGCAACTGAGTATGGCATGAGGTTCACACTTGAGCCAAGATCACATAGAGAACACTCAAATCTTTCGGTGAAGATCGTACAATCCAACACAAAACTCCCTGGATCTGGTAGCTTATTTGGGATCTTGTTGGTCAGAATCGCACTGCACTCATGAATAATCATCAAGACACCTACCTCAAGGTTCACATTGCTTGATACCATCCTCTTGACATACCTCTTGAAGGCTGGGGAAGTCTTGATAGCATCGACAAAAAGAAGCTCAACAATCAACTTATCCATTATTTTCTTGCATCTAGAGTCTTCCACCTCCTTCTTAGTCTTCCCAATAGGCCTAGGGTAAGGTATCCTCGGTTTGTAAACCCTCTCTGGCGTCGAGTCATATGTCTTCCCGACTGCAGGGCCAGTGTCGATCGATACATGGGTGGTATCTATCGATACACGGGGTTTTGAGATGTCCCGTGAAAGTATCTGCACTGGTGTTGATCGACACTGGGTGGTGTCAGTCGATACCCTGGGAATTTCTGAATCCTCATCGTCAAGATCGACGAAACTTCCTACAGTTAGGCCAATTTCCACTCCTGGATTGACCTATTTTCCATTCCTCAAGGTGATTGCATTGATGTGTGCCCTTGGATCTTCTGTTTTCCCTAGAAGAAAACCTTTTTGCCTCTTCACAGCACTTGCAGTTTGGGCAACCTGAGTTTCCAGCTTCTTCTGATGAATAATGAGAGCCTCGATCTTTCCACTCAGATCTGTGTACATAACATCCATCTTCCCATTGAAATCCACTGTTATCTTCTGTTATCCTTGAATAAGCTGCTCAAGCATGGACTCAACCTTGCTCTCTAGGGTTTTAGTAGGCAAAGATTGATAAGACGAACTCTCATAGTTCCTGGTACAGCCACTGCTCTGGAATGGTTTCTGGGCAAATTGATTTGACCCAAAACCAGTTGGATTGACGTCAGACTTTTACCCTCCTTGCTGAGCATTGTTGGTGAAGTTTCTATGGTTGTTCTGGTGGTATTGATTTCTCTGACCTTGAAAACCAGAACCACCAATATAGTTAACATCTTCCACTTCATCTTCATTGAAAGTCTCAACCTCATCAGCAAAATGAACAGCTTTCATCGCCTTGCCCATCAAAAGATTGTGCACAGAATCCAACTTAGCTTGAACCTCAGCAATCTACGATCCATCCATGCTACCAGCTTGCTTCTTGCGCTCCATGTCTGCATTCTTGGTGCTATTGCTAGACGCCAAGTTCTCAATAAGCACATAAGCATCATGAGGATATATGGTGTTGAAATTTCCATTGCTCGCAGCATCCAAAGCCATCTAGTACCTCCAATCAATCCCTCTGAAGAAGAGACCCAGCAACTGAACTTTAGTGAAACCGTGATGTGGACAATCCCTTTGATACGACATGAATCTCACCCAAGCAGCCTTAAATGCCTCAGTCGTTCCCTGAGAAAACTGGGAGATCTTGTTCCTAAGCTCCTCGGATCTTCCATCATCATAAAAATTGTTCAAGAACGCATTCTTAGTCTCTTCCCAGGTAGTCAGTGATCTATGAGGTAACTGCTTAAGCCAATAAGCTGCATCTCCACCAAGAGAGTATGGAAAAAGCTTACAGAGTAGGTAATCGTTGGACACTCCATTGTACTTCATGCTAGTGACCAAGTCCTCAAACCTCTCAATGTGATCCATAGGGTGTTCATGAGAAAGACCATGAAAAGGGTGCTGACCCACAAGAGCGAAGTATGCAGGTTTCAGCTCAAAGTCATTCCTCGGAAAACCAGGAGGGCGAATCGCTGATCGATTGGCATAGAACTGATCAGGCTTGTTGTACTCACAAATTGTTCTACCACGATCAACCACAACATTCCTAACATTCCCCTTGTTGTCGCGCGCACATGGCGCGACAATCTCATCAACAACAACTGGAGGGACAATGACGTTTCCATCTCCATCAATTCGTTGCCCTCTCTCATTGCACAAATGACCCTTTTGGTCTCTCAAAGCTCCAGCATCATCACGTGTCAATACCATTGGATTATTCATCCCTGCTAGCTTCTTTGTTTTCCTTTTTGTGCGTTCCAAATCTGCTAGCTCGTTGTTGGAAAGATTAACTAGCTGAGTGCTCTTGTTCCTCCTGGTTTCGCGAGTAGGCATACACCTGAAACACAAAAGAGAAGAGACGTAAGTAACAAAAATAAGAAAAAGAGTAAAATAAAACGATAAGTATCGACCGACACTGGGTGGTGTCGCTCGATACTATCGAACTTAGTCGAAATTCTAGACTAAAATCTAATGGCGAATTAAGAGTTCCTGGCAACGGCGCCAAATTTTGATAAGCTCAAAATGTAATACCCCAAAGTACTAACAGCTTGGTCGATTGTAGTATTTACGGGTCGAATCCACATAGACTTAAGAATCACACAATAGATTTTAAAGGTTCGAATTAAGCTAAGTGATCAATGTAATTGAAAGCAATAACGTAAATTAAACGGTTGTAAATTCGATGGAGGAAAGATAGGTTCATGGTATTTCTCAGGAAATCAAAGAATACAGATAAACTAACTGGTCAGGGTTCAGGTTAAGCCCGGTTCTTGAACTCAAATCACTAAGCTATAACTAACCAACTGTCGTTGCGAGAGTTATCTAAGTCTAAATCTTAGAATTCCAAATCGCTTTGCAAATCCTAAAGACTAAATTAGCTTTAAGTCCAGGTTTGATATGTTCACAAAATAACCAAACTAAATCTCTTTGCAGATAGTTATTTTGCTCACTCTAGATTCTATCAGATTGTCAATTGCACTGTCGTGCCTAATCGATTAACCTAAGATCTAAGTTCCAGGTGATCAATCTAGAATTAGCTTTAAGAACAACCTAAGGTGAAGAACTAATTCAGATTATGAATCATAACCAACTAATTAACCTAGCATTCAATGAAATCCCTTATGAGAACTCTAAACCTAACAGGAGATCTACTCAGACATGGAGATTGAAACAATAAACATAACTGAATAAATCTCTGAAATATATAAATAAGATGAGAGTAAACAAGGGTTCGAAATCTTCTCTCGGACGAACAGAATTTCAGACTTGTCTCCCTCAGAAAGCTCTCTCACACAAAACCAAAATAATATATTGTGTCCGGAACAACTTAATTATACTCCTAAAACACGTTCTGGAGCTTCTTGTAATTATTAAAGTCTTCTAGGCCAATGTGCAATTTCATCAGACTTGTAAAAAGTCGCGATCCTTCTCTTCATGCGGGTATCGACCGACACCATAAGTGGTATCGATCGATACCAAACTTCTGTGTCGACTCTTCAGGCGGGTGTCAGTCGACACCAAGACTTCAACTCGATCATTCAGCTACATGATCCTTGCTTGGCTCCAAAATGCTCCAATATCTCCAATTCAGCTCCAAACGTACTTAAACCTGTAAAGACTCGAAAAGACTCCAAAATACTAGAAAGAAGACTTATATCATGGTTAAAAACAGGTAAAAACCATGATATATCAAAATTTATCAAGGTGTCATCATTGTTCCCTATGCATATGAAATGCAATCCTAAATGCACTAGACTCAACTCTAACATGTGAATGAACTACATGATTTTTTTTTTTCTTTTTCTTTTTCAAATGCATAAAGATTATGTACAATGCATGACTCAAACGACACAAGACAACGAAAATAAGAAAAAAGACACAATGTCAAAACACAAGAACCTCTCTCTGGACTTCAATCACACCGTCGTGTAAACCTTATCCAAAGAGCGAGAAAAACAAACACAAACACAAAATAGAATGGTATATACAGTGGTAGAAAATGTTACCTTAGAGATATAGAAATGAGATGCTTGGTCCTTATTCATGCTTGTTTTTGATCTCTAGCGTGACGAATGATAGGCTTGGGAGAGTTCCCAAAGACGCGTTTAAAGTCGCTAGCTTGACGGGTTTTTCCTCTTATTCTCACTTTCTGCATGTTTCCTTTACTCCGAATTGCACACCTAAAAGATCAAGATCATAAGAAAAAGGCAAAGATCAGCAACAAAATAAAATAAAAAAACTCTGTCTCAATTTGATTCCTAACTCGTGGCAATCGTTTAGTTCCCGCAGCGACGCCAAAAACGTGGTGACAACTATTTTCACTTCCTAATGAGAGAAGATCCAATAGAGCCTTAAGCTATTTACATTAAAATAAATGTAAAAAGCTTTACACCGGTCTTGGGTCTCTCTTAAAAGCATGCTGGGTCTCTCTTAAACGCATGCGATGAAATGGTTTGGCTGATGATATTGGTAGCATCAACATCAAAGTAACCTAAATTTGTCGAACCGATCTTAGCACCCTCAAGTCTCATTGGCTAAGGAGCAGCCCCTTCCTCCCAATACAAACCAGTATATGCTTGTTTCTTCTCAAACTCTTCAGCCAAGACAATCTGCTTCCTAAAAGATCTCGATTTTTAGTTTCTCTCTTTCTTTTTCCAACTCTTCAATCCTCTCTTCTACAAGCCCTGAAATGCTAGACATTGAGCTTCCATCATCACGAATAAAAGCATCACCTCCCTCTTCTTTAGAATTCCGGTATAATTCTATCAGAATCATCATTCTTAACATCTCCAAAACGTCATTGCTTACCTTAGCATAAATCATCTGATTGAGAATATGATAGCACTTCACATCAGAATCATTCAAATGTTGAGACCCTGAAGACTCCACCAAAGAAGCGATATCTGTGACACCAGACTCTTGTTCTGCAGAGACGTCTACTTCAACTATCAAAATATCATAGGAGACAGATTTATCACAACTATTCTTAGCATAAAGGTTCTTGAGACGGTTTTTGTTTCTTTACATTCTTTGATTTTATCCATTTTAAGATCAAATTAGCAAATAGACTGCGAATTCAGTAAGCAAGTTACAAGAAAAACATAAGAAACTGAGAAGTTCGTGAGCCAATGCTAACTGGAGTACATGATATAACAAATGGACCAAACTGTAGTACAATAGAAAACGGCAAAAACTGAGGAAATCTCAAATCAACTAAAGCAACAGAACACAGCGAGAGTAAAACAAGGCGACAACTAATCGAACAAGCCGAAACCAAGATCTCCATCACTTTCTTCTGCTGGCTCATCCTACAAAACAATTACAAAACAAAATGAGAATCAATAACAAAAACTGATTACAAGAAAAATAAAACCTTCAATAAAAATGCTATATATATATATATATATATATTTTTTTTTTTTGATTTTGTACCTTCTTCTCTTCCTTAGCAGGAGCAGCAGCTGCGGCTCCGCCGGCAGCAGCAGCGGGTGCAGCGGCAGCAACTGGAGCACCACCTCCACCCCCACCAGCACCGACATTCATAATTAGGTCTGTGACGTTACGCTTCTCAGCCATCTTGGCGAATAGCATTGGCCAGTAAGACTCAATCTCAACACCAGCAGCTTTGACCAAAGTCGCAATCTTTTCAGACTTTTGACGATAAGGTTAAGGATATAAACAAAAAGCAACACAAAACTTCTTGAATTCAGAACAATGACACTCCGATAACCAAAAATAGAACACCCTACCATTAAACTAACAAATTACCTAAACCAAATTGAATACATAACACAAAAATGTTATAACAAATAGAGCCAACACGTTTCTTAAATTTACGACAGACACAAAAGAACCTTCACACTAAACCAAGACACTCGATAATCCTATAACAAACAACTTACCGAGAGAGCTCATTTGATACATAACCAAGAAATGAGTATTCATTTGAAGTCTCGATGATGAACGTGATCATAACGGCTACATGAGATTTAAAAAACGACCCAGTTTAAAGGATACAGTGATGGCAATGCCCTCGTCCTCAAGGATCATAACAGCGTAGCTGCAAGCAAGTTCTCCGACTGTCGACATTGTCTCTGCAACAAATACAATAAACAACAGTTTTTAAATCGACTGATTTTGAAGCTAACGAGAAATTCCCTAAATTGGTGAGCAATCTGTAACCAAAACCCCTTTAGGAGTCAGAAATGTTGAGGATGAAGAAGAAGTACCTTAGACTGCGATTGGATCTCTCGGCAAATTTCTTTGGTGGCGCCGCTTGAAAGACAGATTAGGGTTTTGCAATGCAGCGAAAGGAGAAATCGTGGTTATAAATAAAGCTAATGTCCAGAAACTTTGGGCTAGGGATTTCTTAGTAGGCCCATTTGAAACCGTTTATAGACTTCTTAAAGATTGGGCTTTCTTATAAAATTCTTGCTTTTAACTCCTTTAAATATTTCGATTATTTTATTCTCTAAATTGCTAAACAATGTGAAGTTTATTAGGATATATTTCCAATAGTTTTTTTTAAAAAAACGTTGGATAATAATTAATTAAGAGAACCGGAATACCAAAGAGTTTACACAAATTGCGATCTGATGCTATTTAGCGATGTAGGGTGTTAGTTATCGTCATATTCTTTTTCAATTTCTTCACTTTTTCTTCATGAAAACAGTGAGTTTGGATCTCGATGCCCGTGTGGGGCACTTTTCTAACATCTCTGTTCAAATATCTTTCATCTCCGTGGTGGAAAAATCCTACTACGATGTTAGTTTGGCAAGAAAATTCAAATTTTTTATTCGATTGCATAGATTCTCTTCGATTGATGAGGGATGGTTTTCCTTTGTAGTCATTGGTGGTTGGTGTCTAGCAGTTTCCGATGATTCTAAGTTAATTTTTCCAGTGAATTTTCTCTGCTATATACTATTTCTGGTGATCCTTTGATGTCGTTATGGTTATATCAAACTATAACGACATTATTATGGAAACAACCACCATGGAAAAAACATTGGTTTGGAGTCGAATATGCACTTTCTTTGTTGTATGACAATATTCGTACAAAGCATTACATCCCAAGATCGAAGTGTACAACCCAGCCACGACATAGCCCAGCCCAGGAGTGATTCAGCCTGCCTTGTTAAGGCTATCTTTGACTCAAAACCTTGAAGACCCAACCCAAACCGAGATGGATCCACATGTTGTCTTAACAACACTCAAATGGGCCTACCCGAGACCATTTATGGAAATTACAAGGACCAATGCATCCATCGCTTATTCCTTTCACATTCTGTGGATTAATGAAGATATTCAAAGGCCTATCACACCTGATCAGGCCATAATGCCATCAGACCAAGGAAGAAATGTCATTTACACAACTTTCCTTAACCGAAATCCGTTGTATGAAGATGCATCGAGACCAATGACTGTCCTCATTCATCCCAAAGATTCACATCATAAAGGAGGCCCTCTACACCAGCAAGAAAGTCTACAACTCAAGGTCAAGCTTGACATATTTAGCTCACAAGACAAATCCCTTATGACTAGCTCTTTGACCAACCTAATTTATCTCATTTTGTTTAAATTTGAATAATTTCTTTTAATGTATTTATTGTATAGATTATCTTGTAAGAACTATAAAAGCTCATTAGTTCTCGTTGTCAGGATCACGAAATTGGATAATTAAAGGGCAAATTACTGTTTTTACACCAAAATTTCGTTTTTATGACAAAAATACACCGTTATTTCAATCAAATGCTGCGCTACATTTTCGGGGGTGGAAAATTACAGTTACCCTCTTATGAACAAACAAAAAACGCGAAACCGCTATTACCATTTTAACCTTTGCGACATGTCAGACCTCTATAGGTCTGACCTTTACACTCTAATAGAAGTATGATTTATTTCTCTTACCAGACTTCTATCAGACGTATTCGAGAAGTCTGATACAGATTAAAATAGTAAATTTAAATTTAAAAATTAAAATTTTTTTTTTGTTAAAACTGTTTTCTACAATAATTAAATATAGACGATTTTGATGTATAGAAATTAATATTTCATAAAATTGAATCAAATTAAACAAGGTTAGTTAATTATGCATATACCTCAAAAAATATCAGACTTCTTCGAGAAGTCTGATACAGATTTAATTAGTAAATTTAAATTTAAAAATTATAAAAAATTATTTTGTTAAAAATTTCTTATACATAAATTAAATATAGACGATTTCGAAGTATTAAAATTAAAATTTTGTAAAATTGAATCAAATTAAAAACATGTAAGGCAAAGTAGGTTGTAAACCTCAAAACATGCTTTGTAATGGAAACATTTACATGTAACTTTATGGTTAGATTCATGGTTTTCCAAATTTACATTTGAAATTTTAAATTTGCACATATGTGTTGTAATGTGCATATATCTCACGAATTTTATGCTTCCTAGAAGTTTTGTTTTAATATTGTCACTCATAAGTGCTAAATATTAGATTTAGGGTTACTCGGAATTCTCGGAGAAGTCTCAGAGAATCGGGGTTTCTCAGACTTCTCAGAGATTACCAGACTTCAATTTTAATCTGATTTTTTAAAAGTCAATTGCAAAACTACCATCTCGTTGACCATATGGGTTTCATCAGACTTCTAAAGCAGTCTGAGTATACAACTCAGATCTGAAAATCGACGATATGCAAAAATTCGTACCTATATCCGTTTAGAGTTTGTTTTCACCCTCGTCGAGCGCCCATAACGTCTAATATCACCGAAATCCCGCAAGCCCAATCGTGTTTTGCCGTTTTTATGCTATAATTTCCGATTTTGGTACGTTTGAATCGGAAAATCAGTGGGAAAATGGGAGAAATCGGAGAGAGAAGTCGCGAAAAGTGTTTACGAGCTCTATTATTGAGCTTTAATGGCGGAAAAAACGGGTTAGTTACTGCATTAACTCATCGACGATGGTGGTTGTCGTGGTTTCTCAGACTTCTCAGAGAATCGGGGTTTCTCACACTTCTTTGAGAAGTCTGAAACGTATTTAATTTGAAAATTTAAATTTAAAAAATATTAAAAATTTAGTTTTTAGAAATTTTTACTACATAAATTACACATACTCATTGTTGCTGTATATAAATTAAAAGTACATAAAATTTAATCAAATTGAATCATTGGAGATGAATTTGGATATAAACACAAGTTTGCGGTTTCTCAGACTTCTCCGAGAAGTCTGAATTGTATTTAATATGAAAAATTAAATTAAAAAATAATTAAAAAACATTTCGTACAAATTTTTGATACATAAATTAAACATAATCATTGTAGATGTATATAAATTTAAATTACATAAAATTTAGTCAAAATGAGTGAGTATGAGATAAATTTGGATCTAAACACCATGTAGGTTAGAGTTTACGGTTTACGGGCTCAATATTTGTTGGATTAGGGTTCAAAGTTTGCCCTTGGAGTGTAATTAACTATAAAAGAGTGTGAATATCGAGTTATATATTGCATTGTGAAAATAACAAAAAAAAACAAGAGTTTTGTCTATGTTCGACATATGAAGTTGGATATCTTGTTCTTATATGTAGGGTTAGATTGAGAGTTTCTAAATTTTTTAATTCATAATGTTTTTTTTACATATACTGGTTAGTTTGTGACTAAGTTAAACGAGTTTGATGTTTGTTATAAGTTTTCTATATAATATGATGGTATTTAAGTAGTAATTATCAAGTTTAAGGTTTATCAGACTGCCATTTCAGTCTGATAATGTCCATGGTTTATCAGACTTCTTGATGGAAACCTGTGAATTAACCTGAAATACGTTACCCTACTTGTGATTTTACCCCATATATAAACTAAAGTTACCGACCCTAATATGTAAAAGTCATTATCGACTCTCTCTCTCTCTAAAACAGGAATAATCTCTCTCTCTCTAAACTCTCTCAAACATCTCTCCGCCACCGCCACCGCCACCGCCGTCGTCAGCTTCTTCAGTCTGGTAATTACCTCTCCTTTTTCGTGTCACCTTACCAGTCCCTCCATCTATCTCTCTTCATATTTTCATCACAACTCTATTTTCTTGTAGGTCGAAACGCCACCGCCACCGCCACCGCCACCGCCGCCGCCGCCGCCACCGCCCTCGCCGTCGTCAACTTCGTCTTTGCAACTGAGTTAAGCTTCCTAGAAACAAGTTTTTCGCCTTCTAATCTACTTTTTCTGCAAATTTTTTAGATCTATACGAAATAAGACCATTTTTCCATGTTCTTTGCCTAGATCTAAACAAACAGATGGGTTTTTAATTAATTCCGTTTTAGATCTACAAAATAGAAGTCCATTTTTCTATGTCAAACAAAAGTTCTAGGTCTGCTATGTATTTTCATGCTTGGTTGTATTCAGTCCAAAAAAAACTTGAAAATTACTATATCAGAAGTCTGAAAGTGAATTAGACTCGATACGAAGTCTGATACTTGACCTGATCTGAATTAGACTCGATTAGAAGTCTGAAATTATACTTTCATTTAATTAGACTCTGTTAGAAGTCTGAAATTTGAGTTTGTACGAATTACACTTGAGAAGAAGTATAAAATTAGACTTTTCCGAATTAGACTCTTTTAGAAGTCTGAATTTCGACTTGATTTTAAATTAGACTTTATTAGAAGTCTAGCTTTAGACTTGTTTTAATTTTTGCAACTGTTTTCTGGTACACAAGATGTGGCGATTCAGTCACCTTCCAACGTCGAGTAGTTCATGTTCAACAGGTCGACGTCGATCCGGATCATCCTACGGATTCCCCAAGAAATGCTTCTGCGGTCTGGAGCCCGTCATGCGAACATCCACTACTGCCGATAATCCGGGAAAAAGATTCTTCGGATGTCGTAACTATGATGTAATGGCCTCTATATGTCATGTGGTTCGTTTGTTTTTTTTCCTGCTTATTATAATTTGGGATCTTAATATGATTGTATAAATGTGGTTGTGTAGGATGGTGGTTACCATATAATGAAGTGGTGGGATGAGGCTATGACTGAGGAGTTTAATGATGTAAAGCTGTATGTTGACCAACATGGTCAACTAATTGATGGCATGTTCGTTTCTAATGCTCAAAGCGACAAGTATTTGTCCACGTTGCTCGATGACGTCAAGGTAACGAAGGTAGAGATAGCTCAATTGAAGGAGCGGTTGACGGAGAAGCCATGTGGCTAGATAATGCTTGGCGTCGAGTTGAAGAGTCTGACGTTCGCTGGTGCTATTATTATCGTCCTGATCATGTTTATCTGTTTTGCCACCCAAAATTTTCAGACTTCTCGCTCAATAACTCATAACTATCAGACTGCTAAAAGAGTCTGATATCAGACTGCGTTAAGAAGTCTGACATCAGATTGCGAAAGCGGTATTTTTATGTGGTAAAACCATTTTTTTAACCGCCGCTTAGGACTTATATAAAAGGGTTTTTTTATCCCCTCATTTTTACAGTTACCGAAGCAAATAACAAAAAAAAAAAAACACCGATTCTCTCTCGGAGAAACTGAACTCGGTTTTCTTGTCCAGCATATAATCATCTTGTACCATCTCAACAAGTTCACAATATGTAAAACGATCGCCCAAAGTGATAAACCGCCCTCCTTTGAGAGTATCCACCACAAAATGCCAAATCTGGTCTCTCACAACCCATTCACCAAAATTAACAGGTAGATGCACCATTATCTGTAAAAACAACATTAGCGATCTAAATGGAAATATCAAACTTCTTCGCCAAGTCTGATTCTATTAGCTACATTGCCAGAATTATTAAAAAAAATATTTAAAAATAATTACCGAAAATAAACATGTAAAACTAACGCAGGAGGAACATATACAAATAACACACATATAAAAAATTTAAAATCAACGAAATTCATCACAAATATTAAAAAAAANTGTAAAACTAACGCAGGAGGAACATATACAAATAACACACATATAAAAAAATTAAAATCAACGAAATTTATCACAAATATACAAAAAAAAACGGTTTAAAAAAATTTGTTAATCCAGACTGCCAAAGAAGTCTAACAAACAGTACGTCAGACCTCTATGGCAGTATGAAAAAGAGGGTATTTTTGCAATTAGAATGTTACAAAGCAGACTGCGGATGCCGTCTGACGAAAAGTTATCAAAGCAGACTTCTATCGCAGTCTGACAAAAAGGGTATTTTTGCAATTGACCCAAACTTTGACTTTTTTGTCAGACTGCATTAGATGTCTGAGAAAAAAAAAATGTATTTCTGCAATTGACCAAAATTTTGACTTTTTGTCAGACTTCACGGAGAAGTCTGACGTTTGTCAGACGTCTCCTGCAGTCTGAAAAAATTATGGGGTAGTTTTGCAATTGACCGAAGTTTTTGACTTTCGTTCCCAGACTTCCAGGGCAGTCTGAAGAAATTCGTCAGACTGCGATAGAAGTCTGACAGAAATTGTTGTATTTTTGCGTTGACCAAAATCTTCGATATCAGACTTCTTTAGCAGTCTGAAAGATTTCATCATTTTCATACTGCCATAGAAGTTTGATACTTTTTCCCCCATTTTGGTCAACTTTTGAAAAATTTTGGTCAATTACTACCAGTACCCTGTTTTTTTTTCAGACTTCTGATTCCGTCTGAAAAAACAGTCAACTTCCGGTCAAAGTCACTCATTTTTCCTTCATACTCGATATGAAGTCTGAATAAAAAGTCAAGTTTTCGGTCAATTGCAAAACTACCCTATGCCTCGATTAGAGGATTTTTCTTGATTTTTTTGTTTTCAAAGGAAATTACCAGACTTCAATTTTAATCTGAGTATTTAAAAGTCAATTGCAAAACTACCCTCTCGTTGACCATGTGGGTTTCATCAGACTTCAAAAGCAGTCTGAGTATACAACTCAGATCTGAAAATCGACGATATGCAAAAATTCGTACCTATATCCGTTTAGAGTTTGTTTTCACCCTCGTCGAGCGCCCATAACGTCTAATATCACCGAAATCCCGCAAGCCCAGTCGTGTTTTGCCGTTTTTATGCCATAAAAAATGATTTCGGTACGTTTGAATCGGAAAATCGAGGGGAAATGGGAGAAATCGGAGAGGAGAACTCGCGAAAAGGAAGTCCGAGCTCTATTCTTGGGCTTTAATGGCGAAAAATGGGTTAGTTCCTGCATTAACTCGTCGACGATGGTGGTTGTCGTGGAGGTTGAGAATTGATGGCAATGGCATTTCCGTAATTAAGTTAGATCTGAAAATTTTTTGGTCTTTTGAAAAAAACGTTAGACTCAAACAGCAGTCTGAGTAATGGCATTTGCGTGAATACCCAGATTCTTAAAGGGTAATTCGTGGGATTCTGAAAAAGAGGAGAGGAAGGGGGCATTTTTAGCTTTGACTTCAAATTGTAGGGTATTTTTGCAAAAATGCCATAATTAAAAGTAAAGTTTTCTCTAGCAAAAGTTCTTTTGTGTTTTGTTCATTAGAGTTCATAGGTGGATATCTTGTTCTCTTGTGTTCGTGCGAGTTCTTAAGTGTTTTGTGAGATTCAATCACTTAAGCTTTTGTGTGAGATTTGTTTTTTTGTGAGGATTAGCCCTTAGAACATGTTTCAGCCCCTTGATATACTTGGTTCATCCATAAACCGTTTGTATTGCCACTTCGACCATCCTCCATCAAAATCCATCGGCCTTGATCTCTTGATCACTAGGTGTTTATAAATTGGTGTGATTCCATCTTGTATCATTTGGTATTAGAGCTAAAAGCTTCTATCATCGATCGTTTTTTTTTTCCTTGTTTTGTTTTTCATTCCATTTTAAAACCGAAAAAAAAATTCTATTTTTGTTCTTTGATTTTATAAAATTTAAAAACCCATAAATAGTTGTTTTGATATGTTTTCTAATTTGTTTTCATTCTACATAACAAGTTTACTTTCTGATTTTTTTAAAAAAAAGATATGACAGCCTAGACGAGTTTGTATGGTTTTCCAACAACGAGAGATGAGATCCTATAAGAGTAGGATGAATCAGCTTCATTCAGACGCATATGATGAGTATTTGGGCCTCGATCTGCAAGAATACTATGGATACACACCATATCCATAACTACCTGGCCCAAAACCGTTTGATCCTATACGAAGAACACCAAGAAAATCAGCTCCATCGCAGGAACAAGGTATTATATTCTTTGGAGAGGATAATCCCAAAAATTACTTGGTGTGGGAAGATCGTTTGGAGGATTGGTTTGATCATCTATTTTCTCTTTCCAATAGGTGAATGTCGTCAATTGGTTCAACCAATTTGCTTGACCTCGACTTCGCAAGTTCAAGTTCATACACACTTAGAGAGAAGAAAGTAAACAAGGTATAAAAATTAGTAAACAAAGTAAAATAAAGATTAGTCTCAGAAGGAGTCCTAATCTCAATCGCTATTGCTAAACCTCCTCGGCAACGGCGCCAAATTGATAATGAAGATTTGTATGTTATCAATTACCTAAAAATTCTCATATCATTGCATTTTTTTAGGATTGAATGATGCGTCGGGATTGCTCCCGACACGGGTTTTACCCTTTAGCTAGGCTGCAAGTGCACAGAAAACGCAGTAGTTATTTAGGGATCGAATCCACAGGGATGAACATTGTCGATTTCTATTGATTTCTAAGTTGTGTCTAGACGTAAACTATTTTTGGGGATTTTGTTTGGCACAATTTTAGCTAGAAAAATAAACTAAATTAAGCCATGAAATAAAACAGCAAGTAAGCAAGCAAATAATTAAAACGAGGTTCATGGCCGATTTTCACAAAGAATTTGCTAGGATTTCTAAAGCGACTTTTTGTCGTCTTTGGATTCTTGAACTTGGAACACGGACACTGTGTGTAGCCTACTTTCGTACATCCTACGCACCGATAACTTTAGTACTCGACCGGTAGCTTTCGTCTCTGCCCGCGCAAAAAGTTATGATGATACTCAAAAGTCGTTAACGCTCACAACCCCTCCACAAGTATACTTTCGTATCTTGTGATGGTTTTACTTCATGGAGGAGAGATCGTGATGTATGAGGAGAGAGAACCGGTGTCGCCATCCGATGAGGAAGCACGCCATTCATTGGGCCGTGAGGAGAAGAAAGCCAAAAGGAAGGCCATGAGATCTCCATCACCTTGCTCGAGCAACCCGTCTTACTCCATGGGGTCTTCTTCCCCATCTCAAAGTTTCTAGGTAACACTCCAACCCTTGTACATAGTTTTTCATTTCTTTTGAGTCTAGCATTTTATTTTTATTTATTTTGTTTTTGGTTTCTCCCTTGAATTTCTTTCACACCGGGACGGTGTGATTTAAGTTTGGGGGAGGGACCGGTATCTAATCATGGTTTTTGTGTTCTTATTTTGATTTTCACATCTTGAGTCTCATGCATTCATGCATTCATATAAGGCATAGAAAAACACAAAAAACAAAAAAAATCAAAATTTTTTGAAAATTTTGAAAATACAAAAAGAAATCATCTAGTTGCATTTTCATATCTAAGATCGAGTCTAGGTTGCATATAGGCTTTGCATTCATATGCATTGGGAGCAATGATATATTTTCCTTGTAGAGTATCATTTTAAGAGCTCGGTTCAATGCCCTTGTTGCTAGTTGTTTGATGATTTTGATCTCGTGTTTGAAATTAAGGATGAACCATATTTTGATCTCATGTTTCATTACTCGAGTCTTAGCTAAAACAAGTTGTGAACTTGATCCAATCCTACTTAAGTGAGAACCATAATCTTGACATTTTAATTATCATGCTTATGCATCTCATAGTGAATTCATGGATACCACATACATATTTGAGTTTTCTTATCCTTTTCACCACCCTCTTGTTAGCTCAAATAGCCGATTCCCATCATTGGAACGGTTAACCATGCCTTTAACCTACCCTCCTTTCAAGCCAAATCTTTAGTGTGCGAATGTAAGACCTAATTTTTCGAGTAAGCTTGGCAAAAAGTGTTGAGTTTAGGGTGACAAGGATAGGTTTGCATGTAGATCTAGCCCCGCATCAAGGGCTAGACTAGGCTAGGCTAGATAGAAAGGGATGTTTTGGGGTTTAGTATGAACAAAAATGTGTGATCAATGACATTGCGGCAGAGAAAAGGAGTAAGTCCAAAGGTGATTGATATATCATGGTTTTTACCCGTTTTTAACCATGATATATGTCTTGTTTTTAGAGTCTTTCTAGTATTTTTGGAGTCTCTTAGAGTATTTTCAGGTTTTGGTACGTTTGGAGCAAAGCAGAGATCGTGTAGCTGGGACAGCTGATTTGAAGCCCTTGTATCGACCGACACCACTTGGTGTCGATCGATACTGACACCATGAAGAAAGGAACGTGACTCACTGCCCGTGTATCGATCGATATCACTTATGGTATCGGTCGATACCGTCGTCCATGGAAAAGGAAACGCAACTTTTTACAAATCTGAAGAAACTGCACCTTGGTCCAGAAGACTTTAATAATTACAAGAAGCCCCAAAACGTGTTTTAGCATTATAATTAGAGATAATTACTCAAATATCACAAAAACGTTGTGATATGACTAGAGTAACACATACCTTTTTGATATTACTTAAATGATACAAACTCTAAAGGAAATGTCTATTAAGGACAGTTTAAAACTGTTATTAACGATTATGTCATTTATATTTTTTTTAGTGAGATTTTCGGCTGATGTATGTTTATATGACGGCTGATTTATGTATTTAAGTGAGATTTATTATGTTTATATATTCTTTTTAAGTGAGATATATAGAAGAAAAAATAACATTAATCTCTCATTTCTCTTTGTTTATCTTCTAACTAAAACCCTAGCCGCATCTCTCACTCGCCGAATCACCTCCGCTCTGGCTCCGGCGAAGACGCAGTTTTGTTCCCGGATTACCTCCTCGTCTCAGATTCCGACGTCGTTGATACAAATAAGTCTTCTTATCTCCTTCTTTCTCATCGTCTCCTTCTACTCTTCATCTCCTTCCTCCTCTACCGCCACGTCGACCCACGGTAAGTCTTCTTTTCTCCTCTTTGTCTCCTTCTTTCTCTTCTTCTCATCTTCTTATTCTCCCTCTTCATCTTCTTCAGATCTTTCTATTCCCTGCGTCGCCTTAGACTCAAACCACCAGTATAACCCCTCTGGCTGCACCTGTTGTGGAGATCTGGTCATATCTCTTGGTGTACAACTCCGTTTGGGGCTATTCTGGTCTTCCTAAAAAGCTGACGTCCGGGGCTTTTTGTGGATAGTCAGATCATCACCTGATTCTTCCTGAGTCGCCGGAAAAACGTCGTTGAGGTGACTGATCGGAATCGCCGGCGGAGGGCTCGGCCAGACTGCAGTGGCTTCACGGTTTCGGCCATAACTCTCGAACGGTGGATTTAATTGAGGCGCTCTTGGCGGTTCTGAAAAGCTGATTCAAAGATCTATCCCTGGATGGTTGGATCTCCGCGAGACTCTAGGTGGTTCGCCGGTAAATTGCCCCTCAAGGGGGAAGATCAGAGAGCTTGGGCGCGCCTCTCGGTTTTGATCTTTTCACTATCGGCGCGCCTCTCGCTTCGCCACGAGCTTAATGGCTGATTTATGCATACTTGATGGCTGATTTATGCATACTTGATGGCTGATTTATGTATACTTGATGGCTGATTTATGTATATTTGATGACTGATTTATGTAAACTTGATAGCTTATTTATGCCTAATTTGATGGCTGATTTATGTATACTTGATGACTGATTTATGTAAACTTGATAGCTGATTTATGCATAATTTGATGGCTGATTTATGTAAACTTGATAGCTGATTTATGTTTATATGATGGCTGATTTATGTAAACTTGATGGCTGATTTATGTTTATATGATGGCTGATTTATGTCTTTATATCTTTAAACGATAATGACATTTAGGAGTTAATGTTTTAAGTGAGATTTATTGTTAATTAAAAAATTTAACGATTCAGTTTCTTCTCGTTACTATCAATTGTAACGATTCAGTTTCTTAATAAGAGAAATAAATATCCCAAAGCGAAAAAGAAACGAAAAAACATATATGGGCGATTCCCAGAGCGAAACCTTAACCGCCGAGAAACCTTAACCAAACTAGTGATGGCCGATTTATCTATTTTGTCCAAACTAGTGATGGCCGATTTATCAATTTTGTGAATTCTAATTCAAATCATTTGAAAATTCAAACACCGTTATGGCTGATTTACGAGAGAAACATAGGGATTCACGCGGTGTCTCGAGATTACAAAAACTGTAGGTGGGGAACTTCAATTTCGTCGATATTCATGCCCAAATTGAATTCTAATTCAAATCATTTGAAAATTCAATTTTTTTTGTTTTTTTTTTGTCGTTCGTTTTAATATTCAATTTTTTCATCTTTTTTGGTTTCCAACACATTCATACAGCTTCATGGCCGATTTATCATCTATTATGGCCGACTTATCACACAAGTATTTTTGAATTTATGGGATTACGAGTTTTACTTATAATGTATTAATTTGAGCATATCACCAACTTCCACCCGACACGCCCGACCGGCACGAAGAAAAAGATTGTACCGCCCCAACCATACCGGGACGGATTTCAACCGGTACAGACCATAAAGGCCAACTCGACCCATTTCGGCCAGGTCAACACCCGGTTTGTCCCGGGTTGACCCGGTCCGCCCAGCTTTCTTATAAATACAAAAAAACCTAATTTTGGGGGATCTAAGTTTTTCTCTAGCTAAAAACCTTCCTTTTAGGGTTTTTGTGATTTGTAAGAGATATCTTCTTTGGTTTATGCAATTTAAGTTTGGATTTCTTAATTTCCATCTTCCATCTCTTCTTTCTTAATCATGCATCTAATCATTAAACCATGGGATTTAACATGTTCTTCATAGGATTTGTTGGGTTCCTAAAGGTTAATGAGTAGTCTCTTAGGATTTGAGGATGGGGTTGATTTAGGGTGATTGAGTGGATAATCTATGATGTTTAGGGTCTAGTTTATTGATTTTCCTTCTTGCTAAGTGTGCTTAATGCTAGATTAGGCTTGAAAGAGTTGATCTAGACTTTAGGGAATTTCACACCCACAAAGTGTTTGATGAAATCCCCCAAAGAACTTAGTTAGAGATAAACATTCTTAACCTATGAGAGTAGTTGCTTAAGGTGTTTATTGGTTGATTTGAACATTGATCTTAATGGTGGCTAATCATTTTATCACAAATGAGAATTTGATCTTGATTTAGTGATTAGCAAAGTGATTAGTACCTTGAGAGAGGATTAGTCATAATTAGTGATCATAACCTAGGGATTAGCATTGTGTGTGTATTAAGCATCATAGATTAGCCATTTGATCACTCTAGTTCCATAAACTCATCCTTGAATTCACCTTTTATTGTCTGTAAACTTCGTTTAGTATTGCTAGCTTTGTTTACTTGCTTTTAATTTGCAATTAGCTTGTTAGATTTAAACTAAAAACCAACTCATTTAGCTTGAATTAAGTAGTTCTATGTATTCTTGGTGCTTGAGACATCAAACCCATTTGGATTGATCCCTAAATACTACAACCTTGGAGTATTGGGGTAATTGGTATTAGATCCCCGACAAAAGCGCCAAATTGATAAAAGATTTTTTGTTAATTTTATATCAATTCCTCTATGCTTGTCATTGTAGCATAAGAGGTGTCAATCCATAAGGGTTAAGAATAATGCACTAGGAATGCATGAAACTTCTTAAGCTAGAGCAAAAGTTTTGGGTTTTTATGTTTTTGAATTAAAAAAGTAAAATGCAAGAGAGAAAACAAAATATAGAAGTGTTGGATCATGGAATAAACTATCAAAGGAATGATTAACAATCAAATAATGATGACAAAGATTGCATTAAACACTATCCTAGAACGTGTGATTCATAAATATGACTAATCCATTCTCATGGCACTAATCACTTCACTAATCACCTAATTGACATAAACTCTCGTTTGCAATTAGATAATCAATGAGCATTAATAAACAATCTCAATTAGTTCACTAATCACCCTTGACATCAACTCTCATTGGCAAGGATGTGAAAAGCTAACAAAAGGCTTGGTTCAAGCATTTCATCGAACACCTCTCGGGCGTGAAATGCCTTAGTTCTAGATTTGATCTCTCAATCTAAATCTAACATTAAGAGTTAAACTATGTGAAGGATTTAACAATGATCAACCTAAATCATCACCATCTAACCATCAAAATCAAACCATCCATAATCCAGAAAAAAGTCTAAAGTCTAAAGAATATGAAGAACACAAGAGAAAAAGACATAAAGATAAAGAAAATGTATTAAATAAAAGATAAGGGGTGAAGAAATCTTCTCTAGAGTGGCATATGTATGAAGAACAATCAAAATCCCTCAAAAAAGAGACTTTGGGTCGATCCCAACTCTTGGGAGAAGAAGACTTAGTAAATAAATTAGGTTTCAAGAGTATTTATAGAAAAAGGGGGCGAACCGGGTCAACCCGGAACAAACCGGGTGTTGACCCGGACAAATCTGGTTTTTGGCTGATTCTGGTGGTCTGTACCGACCAGGCTTGGGTCGGTACAAGTGGGTCGGTACAGCTTTCTGAGCATAACTCCCTTGGGCGCCAGACGGATACGTCCCCACTACATCTGATGTATCTTTCGAACCACCGCTTCGAATGACTTCAAACTACCTCCAGAAGACATCTAACTCAATTATATACAACTTCTATGCAGACTTCCGAAGCTAAATCCGAACGTAAATTGTTCAGTTGTCGTGATCTTTGGGTGACTTTGGCTGGCTTTGATGAGGACATATTAGGTTTTGTACCGATCAGGTCGGTATGGGGAGTGAAGCTGGGTCGGTACTACTCCCTGCCTAAGTACTGAGCAAGTGTACCGCACCAGGGCAGGTCGGTACTGGACTTGTACCGATTGGTGGTACCGACCTAGAGCCGGTCGGCGTTGTCTCACGGCCAGTCAGATATGGCCTTAGTAAAATCACCGTATCTCTTGGGATACACATCCGAATGACCTCACACCACATTCAGTAGACAGATAACTCATCTGGATACAACCCTCATGAAGATCATTGAGGCTGAATCGGACCGTAACCCCTTCGTTTTTTCGGAACTTTAAGACACTTTGGAATGATCCTTGCAATCCTCTTTTGCTCCATTACTCCTAACATCTCCAAAATGTCTCCAAACACCTAGAAAACACTCCAAATGAATTCAAGACTCACTAGGACCTAATGCAAACTAACTAAAGCCTAATTTAGACCAAAACACTAAGAAAGCTATGAGAAACACATGCATGAGACCTAAAACACTAAGTTAAATGCATGCTAAAAGGGTGTAAATTATGCATATATCAGATACTAAAAATCATACTATAAAAAAACCACAACCAACTCGCATTGTTTTCAGCATCAACTACAACAAAAGCAATGGGATAATGGTGACGATTAGAATCCTGAACTGTTGCAAAAATTAGCATACCACCATGTTGGGTCTTCAGAAAAGTTGCATCCACAATGATCACTTTCCTCATTGCTCGAAACCCTTCAATGCAAGCTTCTAAAGCGACGAATAGGTACTTGAACCTATTTTGTTCATCCAATACCACACTTGTTCTTGTATCAGGATTCATCTGCTCTAACATGTACAAATATGAATACAAATCATTATAACTTTCTTCTGGACTACCACGCACCATGGTCGGAGCTTTTTGTTTCCCTCTCCATGTGGTAGTGTATGACACATTCACACTGGCGTTTCCTTGAACCAAAACGATGAGACTTTTAGGAGCTGGGATTTCCAATTGACCTGGATAAAATTCACTAACAACGTTTGCAACTAATCCTGGTGTGCCTTTCCTTTGTTTGTTGCTTGTACTCGAAGTAGCCCGAGAGCATGTATGCATCTTCTTGTATACTCTAACCGAGAAACAAGTTGCATTATTCGGCTTCGTAGCTCGTAGATACCAATTACAACCTTCTTCATCGCATTTTACCACGTATCAACTCTTATCCGACTTTTTTAAAGTGATCTGATATTGTCATAAATTGCATCATCTATGCATTCATTTATCTTAGGTTTTACTTCTTTTGCATATGTCTCATAGCATTTTCTTAGTGTTTTAGTCTTAATTAGGGATTAAGGTGTTTTGCATTAGGTCCTAGTGAGTCTTGCATGTTTTGGGGTGATTTCTAGGGATTTGGAGACATCTTGGAGGGGATTGGAGGCCATGGAACCAAGCTTGATCGAATTTGGATGCAAATGAGATGGCCAAGGCAAAAATGGTGTTTCCAGGAGACAGCGCCGACCTATCCTGGGTCGGTATGGTGGGTCAGTATTGGGACATAAGCTTATGCCGATCCACAGGCAAATTCATGCCGCCCCAAAACCGACCGGCGCACTCAGCCGGATTGAAGACAAGTCACTCGGCAATCCTTTCCCTTGCCCCGCACCGACCGATCCTGGAGCGGCACGCTGGATCGGTACTGAGGCAGAGACTTGTGCCGATCTGAAGAGCTCCCCCACACCGTCTGGAATGAAGCGGCACAACCCCTCAAGGAAATTAGTGCTGACCGATCCTGGGTCGGTACTACCGAGCGGCACTAAGTGGCGATCACTCCGAATGAACTTCTGCCGGCTAAAACTCATACCGCACATGATCCAGCACGTCCCGCGCACGACCAGATTTTGTTTTAGCCGGCTAACTCCGCATCAAGCATCTATCCAACCTGCAAGATGAAGATTAGTGCCGACCTGTTCTGGGCCGGCACTACCGGACGGTACTAACTCAGCGTTCACGCATGTCAATTTCTTTCGGCCAAAACATGTCACGCATCGACCTGATCCTCACTCCTATCGGCCAAAACGTGTCCTGCCTCGACCCAGCACCTAGCCGACTTAGGCGATGAAGTTTTGTGCCGGATGGTTTGTACCGACCCAAAATCGGTCGGTACAAACTTATCCCCACGATTCTACCCGACCCGACCGGGTCAATACCCGGTTTGTTCCGGGTTGACCCATTTCGCACTATTCACTATAAATACCTAAAAACCTAATTTTCTTTTTTATGTCTTTTCTTATGCTAAAAAACCTCTTTTTGAATGTTCTAAGTATTTTGTAAGAGAGATTCTCCTTTTTAATTTATGCAATCTAAGTTTATCTATCAATCTCTTCTTCTCAATCTTCTTTCTTAATCATCTAATCATGGGATTTAATATGTTCTTCATAGGATTTGTTGGACCCATCATGATTAGTGAGTAGTTTCCTAGGATCTAGGGATGGGTTAGGATTAGGTGACTTCCATGGATGATTTGTGAAGCTTAGGGATAGATAATAAATTTCCTAGTCTTAGGGGGTGCGTTTAATGCTTGATTGTGCTTGAGAAAGTCAAACTTGATCTCAAGGCATGTCAAACTTGATCTCAAGGCATTTCCCACCCACAAGGTGTTCGATGAAATGCCTAAGAGAGCTTTCTAAGAGAAATATCATTCTTAGCCTAAGAGATTAGTTGTCTAAGGGATTATTTAGGTTATCTTGATTAATGAATTTAATGCTTGCTAATTAAGAGTCCACAAATGAGAATTTGATCTTGGATTAGTGATTAGCATATGTGATTAGTACCTTGAGAGAGGATTAGTCATGATTATGATCTTAACCTTGGAAATAAACCTTGATTGTGTATGAGCATCATGAATCAGACTTGGAATAGCCTATATCCAATTACCCCATCATTGGATTCGTTCCCATTATTTGAATTCACATCTTGCTGAGTTTGTTTCATCTTGTTCATTTGCTTAATCTTGTTAGGGTGTTAGTAAAACTCAACAATTCACTTATTTAGCTTAACTTACTCGAGTGTCTTGTATTCTACGTGCTTATAATTGATCCCAATACGGATTGATAACCTTCTATACTACTCGTATTGGAGTTATTGATACCTCCTTAAGACCGAAAAGTCTTAGTATCAATTTGGCGCCGTTGCCATATTGGGATTTGATTTTAACATTGAGATTTAGGTTCTTTCTGAGCTTAAGTATTACTTTCTACCAAGTTACTAATCTTCTTTCCTTCCTATTGCTTTTCTTCTCTATAGGTGTATGCATACCCGTTCCTGTGGCAATACCAATCTCGTAGAACCAAGGGACGATATTGATCAACTTCAAAGGGGTTGAAGAGCCCGATGGAGCCGCGTGAGAGTGCAAGCAGCAGTTGGTAACGAAATGGAGAATTTTGACGATGTTCCACTTGGGAACATTCACGATAACATTCCACACCAACAGAACGGTGGGAATGGAAATGGGAACAACCAAGGAGGTGGTGGTAATGGAAACCATCACCACCCAATCCGTCCAAACCATCCACCTAGGGCCCGACATGTTGTTGGAGAGGGTGATGCGGCGAATGCACACCAAAATCGCCAAGGGATTCAACCACCTCCGGTAGAAAACAACAACTTTGAGGTCAAACCGGGGTTAATCAACATGGTTCAAGCTAACAAGTTTCATGGGTTGTCAATGGAAGATCCATTGGACCACATAGACCAATTTGACCGGATATGTGGTCTCACTAAGATCAATGGAGTCTCCGAAGATGGTTTCAAACTCCGTCTCTTCCCGTTCTCTCTCTCGGTGACAAGGCTCACCAATGGGAAAAGAGCTTACCCCAAGGATCTATTACTTCTTGGGATGATTGCAAACGTGCGTTTCTTGCCAAATTCTTTTCACCGGCTAGAACCGCCAAGCTTCGCAACGAGATATCGAGCTTCACACAACGGTCCAATGAGTCTTTCAACGAGGCTTGGGAGAGATTTAGAGGCTACACTTCTCAATGCCCTCATCATGGCTTTAGCAACGCCTCTCTTTTAAGTACTCTATACCGGGGTGCTTTGCCTAAGATTTGAATGCTACTCGATACGGCATCAAATGGTAATTTCTTGGCAAAAGATGTGGAGGAAGCAATGAAGCTTGTGGAAAACTTGGCTACTAGTGATGGGACATATGGCGACGGTTATGACCGTGCCACAAGGACCACCAGCGACCTTGATGAGCACAAGCGAGCCAAAGACATGAAGGCACTTAATGAGAAGATGGATAAGCAAGCATCCTTGATAGATAAACTTTTTGAGGCCACTAAAAAAGAGTTTCAAAAAGCGGTTTATTTCATTGGTGATTATGAAGATAATCAAGGTTGCTATCAAGAGGAAGCCGTTGACACACAAGAAGAAGTGAACTACGTTGGCAACCAAGGGAACTACCAACGACAAGGGTTCAATCACAACTATAGGAACCATCCAAATTTCTCTTACCGGAACACAAATGTTGAGAATCCACAAGACCAAGTGTATCCTCAACAACAAGGGAACCAAGCCCCTCAACAAAAGCATTTCAATCAACAACAAGGTCAAGCCTCTAACTCAAACCAAGCTTTCGTTCCCAAGACCAACTTCCAAGGAAACCAAGGCGGATTTCCACAAAAAAGCTTTTGCACCACCCGGTTTTTAACAACAACAAGGGTTTATACCCCAAGGTCACGCATCTACGTCTAACCTGCAAGAGCTTGACTTGAGCTCCATGTTCCAACAATTACTAAATGGACAAGCGGAGATCAATACGCGGGTAGATTGCTCATACAACGACCTCAAGACCAAGATTGAGGCTTTGAACTCCAAGCTCAAACAAATGGAGACCAAAGACGTTGCTTCTTCTTCACGACCACAAGGTCAACTTCCGGGCAAGTCCGAAACCAATCCTAAGGAATATGTGAACGCTATCACCCTACGGAGTGGCACGGGTTCTACCACCTCGAGAGATACCTTCTACTCTCAACGTGGACGTTGAGAACCAAAGTGGGGGGGGGGGTGGAACTTTGAGAAGATGAAGACTTGGTTGAAGACGTGGTAGCGAGAGATCAAGACAAGGGTAAAGAGGTTGAAAAGGTCAAGCCTAGGGTTGTTGTTGCTCAAGAGAAGCCGAAGAAGAATGCGTTTGTTCCTAAGGCCTACATTCCTAAGCTACCATTTTCCGGGCGATTCAAGAAGCAATTGTTGGAAAAGTACAAGGCGGTGTTTGATAGGCAAATGGAGAAAGTGGAGCTTACAATGCCATTGATTGATGCCTTTCTACTTATACCCCAATATGCTAAATTTCTCAAGGATGCGGTAAAGGAAAGAGCAAAAGAGATGGAATCCATGGTGATTTTGACTCATGAATGTAGTGCCATCATCTAAAAGAAGGTGGTACCCAAGAAGCTTGGAGATCCTAGTTCTTTCACTCTCCCTTGTGCGCTTGGACCATTAGCTTTCAACCATTGTTTATGTGATCTAGGAGCGAGTGTAAGTTTCATGCCTTTCTCGGTGGCCAAGAGACTAGGCTTCACAAAGTACAAGGCTTGTAACATCTCCTTAATCTTAGCGGATAGAAGCGTGAGAGTACCCATCGGTTTGCTTGAGGATCTACCAATCATGGTTAGAGATTTCATTGTCCTAACGGACTTTGTTGTGCTTGAGATGGATGAAGAGCCTAAAGATCCACTCATCTTTGGGAGGCCGTTTTTGGCAACCGCGGGAGCTATCATCGATGTGAGGAAAGGGAAAATTGATTTGCATTTGGGCAAGGATGAGGTGCTTGAGTTCAACATCAATGAGGTCATGAAGAAGCCCACAATGGATGGTTAATGCTTCTACATTGATACGATGGATGAGCTCGCAGATGAGCTACTTGAAGAGATGAGTCTTGAAGATGGGTTGCAAGTGGCTTTGACACAAGAGCAAGGCGAACATTGGTATTTGAGTGAGGCAAGTAAAGGCTACAAGCTGATTTTGGACTCAAAACCAATGGATTGTTCATCTCTGCTGGTGTCTTTGCTTTCCTGTTTGTGCGTTCCAAAAGTGCTAGTTCCTCAAGTGAAAGATTAACTAGCTGAGTGCTCTTGTTTCTTCTGGTTTCGCGATTAGGCATACACCTGGAACACAAAAGTTAAAGCACGTAAGTAACAAAAATTAAAAATAAAAAAACACGACGAGTGTCGACCGATACCACTAGGGTGTCGATCGATACTCGACGATTTAGTCGAAATTCTTCACTAAAATCTAATGGCGAAATTGAGTCCCCGGCAACGGCGCCAAATTTGATATGGCTCAAATTAAGTACTAAAGCAGTTGTTGTAGTATATGTAGGGGTCGAACACAAGGACTCCAGAATTCACGCAATAGATTATATAGATCCGAATTAAGCTAAACCAAACAATGAAATTAAATGCAAGTGCGTAAAGTAAACAAGTTGTGAATCAATGGGAAAGAGGATAGGCTCAGGGTATTTCTCAGGAATTCAATGAAAGTAGATAAACTAACTAACATGATTCAGTTTTAGCGCGGTTCTTGAACTCAAATCACTAAAGTATAGCTAACCAACTCTCGTTGCGAAAACTATCTAAGTCTAAATCCTAGAATTCCAAATCTCTTTGCGAATCCTAAAGTCTAAACCAGCCTTTAGTTCAGGTTCGATTTGTTCACAAAACAACTAAACCAAATCTCTTTGCGAATAGTTATTTTGCTCACCTAGGTTCTGTCAGGTAATTAATCGCACTCTCGTGCCTAACCAATTATCCTAAGATCTAAATTCCAGATTCGTCAACCTAGAATTAGCTATGGGAACAACCTAAGGCGAAGAACTTATTCAGATGGTGAATCCTAATCATTCAATTAACCTAACATTCAGAGAAAACCCTTATGAGAACCCTGAACCTAACAAGAGAACTACTCATACATGATCAATGGAACATAAATCATGATTGAATAGAATTGCATAAAAGAAATCAATTAGAAACCAAAGGGGTTCAGAGTTATCTCCCCAAAATCCCTAAAACAATCTCTCTCAATCAGAACAAAAGTAAAATAAAGCTTAGCTCACAAAAGTGGCTGAAAAACCTAATTATAATGCTAAAACACGTTTTAGGGCTTCTTGTAATTATTAAAGACTTCTGGACCAAGGTGCAAACTCTCCAGACTTGTAAAAAGTCGCGTTTCTTGTTTTCCTGCAGTGAGTATCGACCGACACTAAGGTAGTATCGACCGACACTAGTCACTGCTCGCCAGACTGGACTGTCTTCACGAAAACTGACATAACTTTTGATCGCACCGTTGGAATGGCCTCAAACCACTTCCAAATGAAAGCTAATCCATAGATCTGTCTTGTAGCAAACTTTGAGCTCAATCCATCGGTGGGAAGTTCTTCAATTCTTCATTTAAAGTCGCGGCTCGTGTCTTGCTGCAGTGTATCGATCGACACTCAAGTTTCAAATCGACTTCTCAGCTATATGATCTCTGTTTTGCTCCAAAATGCTCCAGAAAGCTCCTATATCTCCAATTATGCTCCAAACGTGCTAAAACCTGTAAAAGACTCTAAAACACTGCAAAATAGTAGAAAGACTCTATAAAACGGACATATATCATGGCTTAAAAGGGGTAGAAACCATGATATATCACGCCCCCAGACTTAGCCTTTTGCTTGCCCTCAAGCAAATAGAGCTCCCAAACATATCTCTTGCATCACCGTTGCCACAGGAGAGACGTTGGTAGTTGATCTTTTGGAAGAGCCTCCTGACGAGCCCACTGTCATAGACCTTTTAGATAGTCCTTCTATCATCACTAAGAAAGACATCAAAAAGGCTAAGGCAAAAACCGAGGGGACACAGAACTTGCATCGACCAATAAGCCCTAGTATCGATCGATACCCTGTTAGTATCGGTCGATACCCCACACGCAGTGCTCCTTCTATGACTTTAATCCCTCAGAAGTGCGATGGAGACTCGATTGAGTACAAGGTGAAGTGCAAAGGAACCTTAAAACCATTCTCCAAGGCTAGACTCATTCTTACTCCGGAGCTGAAAGAGAAAGGAAAAGAGGTTATAGAGAGCATGTTGAGTAAAACTCTGAATCTGCGAGTGTCTAGCTGTGGCACTTGCATGGGAGTGAGTTCTCAACCTCGCTCCGACTGATCACCTGAGCGAAAGTCAAGCTAATGACTAAAAACAAGCGCTTGGTGGGAGGCAACCCACTGGTAAGTTATACATACGTTTTTCTATTATTTTTGTTTTTGATTTTTGGTTTTTGGTTTTGTGTTTCACGTGAAGCGGATTCAGAAGAGCAGCATTGATCGACACCAACCCGGTATCGATCGATACCATCCACACGACAAAGGAGCAGAAACTTGCTATGAGTATCGATCGATACCAGTGTTGTATCGGTCGACACTCATCACCATCTCGGGTAACTCCTTCGATTTTCACCAATTCACTCAACTCTTCTATTTTCTTTTACCAACTCTAGAATAGATAACACTGGGGACAGTGTTGTTTAAGTCTGGGGGAGGTAGTTGCTGACAACGTGTTTGTTTTTCTTAGAGTCAGTCGTTTTTGTGTCAAATTTGTTTTATTGAGTCAAAACCTGTTGGAGATTATGATCTTGTTCTTGAATCTATTGTTCTGACTTTGCTTATGAGTGTCCACTGTTACAGAATCAGTTACAGATCGACTAATGAAAAATCCAAAAGCTGATCAGTTAACTAGAAGACACACATGTTTCCAGCAGAGTTCTTTTAAAGCCTGAGCCAAATTTCTGCACTTCATCGACGTGGTTAGTATTCATAGAGCTTGATTCCTCATTCATATATGACAAAGGAACCCATGTGTTTAAAAGTAATAGTATTTCTCTCCCATGTTATAAGTTAATAAATAAGAGCATAAAATATGAAATGATTTTCTCCTAAGTAGAGGGTTAGAAATGTTTCCAGCGATCCCATTATTCTACTTGGTGAGGGATGATCACACAGAGGATTGGAAGCGAGGCTAGGATTTTCCTATGATGCCATTATTCTTCTACACCCTTTGATACATAAAGAGGGAAGAACCGGGGATTCGGTGGCAAACACCATCAATACTCGCGTCTCATACCTTGACATGTATATGCGAATCTAAAAAGAAAAAAAAGAAAAAAAAGAAAAAAAGAAAAGAAGAGAACAAAATAAGAAATAAGTCTGGGGGAGAGAAAGTGATACAAAAAGTGTGAAATTGGGTGGTTCCTTGTCATGATATTGTATGAGAAAGAATCTAGAAGGTTCTTGGTATTAATCACAACGATGAAACTGGCGATGATGGGTTTAATTGAATGAAGCTGCGAAATAATGTGTGTAGTCTGGGGAAGCTGCGAATGTCTACGGAGAAGTACATGGTGGTTAGATTTGGATCTGGTTAGGTGACATTTGGGTGCTTGGGAAAAGGGTCATTGCAATGTTTCATGAACAGGTGAGTCTCCGTGTTTTCAAACTTCTTTCTCTGGTTTAGTTTTCTATTTGCTTGAGGGCAAGCAAAGGCTAAGTCTGGGGGAGTTGATATATCATGGTTTTTACCCCTTTTA
>PKMM01050834.1:1819320-1848541 GCA_002933915.1 Eutrema heterophyllum | reverse complement strand
TACCCGTCCCGTTACCCGTTACCCGCAAATTACCCGCAAGTACCCGCAAATTACCCGCTATTACCCGCTATTACCCGCTATTACCCGCAAGTACCCGGAAGTACCCGCAAGTACCCGCAAGTACCCACAAGTACCCGCAAGTACAAGGCGGGTATCAAGGCGGCTCAAAAAAGTGGGTACTTGTTTAGGCGGGTACCCGTTCGGAGCAAGGCAAGTATCAAGGCGAAATTTCAATTACCCGCAAGTAACAAGGCGGGTATCAAGGCGGCCGAAAAAACCGGGTACCCACCCCGTGCCCAGCCCTAGTTTTTACCCCTTTTAAGCCATGATAAAAGTCCGTTTTATAGAGTCTTTCTACTATTTTGTAGTGTTTTAGAGTCTTTTCAGGTTTTAGGTACGTTTGGAACATAATTGGAGATATTGGAGCTTTCTGGAGCATTTTGGAGCAAAACAGAAGTTCGTGTAGCTGAGTACCCGATTTGAAGCCCTTGTATCGACCGACAATACCTGGTGTCGATCGATACTGACACCATGAAGGAAGGAAGCGCGTCATTGTCCGAGTATCGATCGATACCACTTATGGTATCGGTCGATACTGTCGACCATGGGGAAGGAAACGCGACTTTTATGAAGAGTTGAAGAATTGCAAAATTGCCCGGAAGAGTTTATTATTTACTATTTAGCCCAAAACGTGTTTTAGGAGTTTAAATTAGGTTTTTCAGCCACTTTGGCTATGACGTTCAATTAACACTTGATTAAGCTTTATTCTACTCTGGTTTTTGGAGAGACAACTCTGAACTCCTGTTTCTTATTGATTTCTTTGATGATCTATTCAATCATGTTGCTTGTTTTAATCTCCATGTATGAGTAGATCCCTTGTTAGGTTCAGGGTTCTCATAATGGTTTTCTCTGAATGTTAGGTTAATTAGTAAATTAGGATTCACCATCTGAATTAGTTCTTCGCCATAGGTTGTTCTCATAGCTAATTCTAGGTTGACGAATCTAGAACTTAGATCTTATGATAATTGATTTGGCACAAGAGTGCGATTAATTACCTGATAGAACCTAGGGTGAGCAAAATGACTATTCGCAAAGAGATTTGGTTTAGTTGTTTTGTGAACAAATCAAACTTGAAATAAAAGCTGGTTTAGACTTTAGGATTCGCAAAGAGATTTGGAATTCTAGGATTTAGACTTAGATAGTTTTCGCAACAAGAGTTGGTTAGCTATACTTAAGTGATTTGGGTTCAAGAACCGCGCTAAATCTGAATCATGTTAGTTAGTTTATCTACATTCATTGAATTCCTGAGAAATACCCTGAGCTCATCTTCTTTCCAATTGATTTACAACTCATTTAATTTACGCACTTGCATTTAATTACATTGTTTGGTTTAGCTTAATTCGAATCTATATAATCTATTGCGTGATATTTGGAGTTCTTGTGTTCGACCCCTACATATACTACAACAATTGCTTTAGTACTTTTAGGGTATTAATTTGAGCATATCAATCCCCACCAAGAGAGTATGGGAAAAGCTTACAGAAAAGGAACTCATTGGGCACTCCATTGTACTTGATGCTAGTGACCAAGTCCTCGAACCTCTCAATGTGATCCATGGGATGCTCATGAGAAAGACCATGAAAAGGGTGCTGACCCACAAGTGTGTAGTATGCAGGCATCAGCTCAAAGTCATTCCTCTGAAAAGTGGGAATACGAATCGCAGACCGATTGGCATAGAACTGATCGGGTCTGTTGTACTCTCCAAGCGTCCTAGCACGATTAACCCCAGCATTCCCATGATTCACCTCGTTGTTGCGCACAGCCTGCGCGGCAATCTCATCGACAGCCACTGGAGGAATCATCATGTTTCCCTCTCCATCCAGTCGCTGTCCAGCCTCATTGCACAAATTACCATTCTGGTCCCTCAAGGCTCCAGCCTCGTCACGATTCAACACAACTTGATTGTTCATCTCTACTTGTTTCTTCTGCTTCCTGATCGTGCGCTCTAAGCCAGCTAGCTCCTTGTTGGACAGATTAGTCAACTGTGTGCTCTTGTTTTTCCTCGTTTCGCGTTTAGGCATACACCTGAAACACAAAAGTCAAGAGACGTAAGTAACAAAAATCGAAAAGAAAATAAAACAAACTAAAAACGGCAAGTATCAGGGTATCTCTCGGGAAATCTGAGAATGCAGACAAAACAATCTATCAAGATTCAGATTAAGCACGTAACTTGAACTCAAATCACTAAGTTATAATTAACCAACTTTCGTTGCGAGAATTATCTAAGTCCAAATCCTAGAATTCCATATTTCTTTGCTAATCCTAAAGATCTAAACCAGCTTTAGAGTTCAGGGTTGATATGTTCACAAAACAACTAAACCAAATTTCTTTGCAGATAGTTATTTTGCTCACCCTAGGTTCTGTCAGGTTTCCAATCACACTTTCGTGTCTAATTGATTAACCTAAGATCTAAGTTCTAGGTGATCAAGCTAGAATTAGCACTAAGAACAACCTATGGTGAAGAACTTAATTGATTATGAATCCTAATAAATCGATCTATCTAACATACAGAGAAATCCTTTTATGAGAACCCTAAACCTAAAAGAGAACTACTCAGACATGGAGATTAAAGAAAGCAACATGACTGAATAAGTGGTATCGGTCGATACTCGGGCTCCAAATCGACCTTCTCAGCTACATGATATCTGCTTTGCTCCAAAAAACTCCAGAATGTTTCAATATCTCCAATTATGCTCCAAACGTACCTAAAACCCGAAAAGACTCTAAAAGACTCCAAAAACACTAGAAAGACTCAATAAAAAGGACTTATATCATGGTCGAAAACGGGTAAGAACCATGATATATCAATCACTTCGACCGGATTTGTGGCTTGACCAAGATGAACGGTGTCTCGGAGGATATCTTCAAGCTAAGGTTGTTCCCATTCTCTCTTGGGGACAAAGCATGGCAATGGGAAAAGAACCTTCCCCACGGTTCCATCACTTCATGGGACCAATTCAAGACATCATTCCTTTCCAAGTTCTTCTCTCCCTCTAGAACGGCCAAACTCCGGAATGAGATCTCATGCTTCACTCAACGTGCTAATGAGAGCTTCAATGAAGCGTGGGAGCGATTTAGGGGATATACAACGCAATGCCCTCATCATGGATTCACAGATGCTTCCCTCTTAAGCACTCTATACCGTGGAGCATTGCCCAAGATCCGTATGTTGCTTGATACCGCTTCTAATGGAAACTTTTCAGCCAAGTACGTGAATGAAGCAATGGAGTTAGTTGAGAACCTTGCTTTGAGTGATGGAACATATGGTGATGAGTTTGATCGGTCTACAAAAACCACAAGCGATTTTGAAGAGCAACGACGAACCAAGGAAGTGAAAGCTCTAAGTGACAAGTTGGACAAGCTTCTCACTACATCTCAAAAGGCGGTTCAATTTGTTGGAAATGGTGAGGCAAACCAAGGATTCCAAGAACAAATGGTGGATTTGAGAAACCAAGAAAAAGTGCATTATGTTGGGAATAATGGTGGCTATCAAAGAAGTTTCAACAACAACTATGGCAACCAAGGTCAAGCCCCCATTAATCACCAACAAAGCTATGCTCCTGATACAAGACTTTTTGGAGTCTAATTTGAGATCAATTCTCAATATATAATGTAGTATATGAGGTGTCAATCCAAATGGGTTTTGATCAATCACTAAGAATGCATAGAACCTCTTGATCTAAGCAAGCAGTGTTCTTTGAAGTTTCACTAATCAAACTAATTAAATTAAAACAAGTAACAAGATTAATGATGCTAAACGAAATTGATTTCAATAACAAAGGCGAATTCAGGGATGGGGTAATCGATTTTAGATGATCCAAGGCTAATTCATAATGCTCAATACTCAAACAAGTCTAATCCCTAGGCAATGATCATTAAGTGTGATTAATCCTCTCTCGAGGTACTAATCACCATGCTAATTATTAATCCAAGACCAAATTCTCATTTGTGAATTACTAATTAGCAAGCATTAAGTGTAAACATTCAAGATCAACCAAATAAACACCCTAGACAACTACTCTCATAGGCTAGGAATGAATATCTCTTGATAAGTTCATCTAGGCATTTCATCGAACACCTTGTGGGTGTGAAATTCCCTTTGATCTAAACAAGCTTTCTCAAGCAAATCTAGCATTAATATTACTAATCAAGAATGGGAAATACATTAATCTATCCCTAAGCATCATAAATCATCCATGGAACCAACTTAAATCTAACCCATCCTCAAATCCTAAGAGACTACTCACTAATCATAATGGACCCAACAAATCTTATGAAGAACATGTTAAATCCCATGATCAAGTGATGGATTGATTAAGAAAGAAGAAATAAGATGAAGAGATTCAAAGAACTAGAACTCAAATTGCATAAATCAAAAGGTGATATCTCTTACAAAATACTTAGAACACACTTAGAGAGGTTTTTAGCATGAGAAAAGACATCCTCCAAAAATTAGGTCTGAAAATTATTTATAGTGAATAATGCGAACCGGGTAAACCCGGAACAAACCGGGTATTGACCCGGTTGGGTTTGGATCGAATTGCAGCAGAAATTTTGTACCGACCGATCTTGGGTCGGTACAAACCATTCGGTACTAATCTTCGTCGTGCAGGTCCGATGGATGCTGGCTGCAGATTTAGGCGAAGTGTGCTGGATCATGCATGAGGTGAGTTTTAGCCGACATAGATCGATCTGCGTGAATGTTGGGTTATTGCCTCTCGGTAGTACCGATCTAGAGTGGATCGGTACTAATTCTCATAGAAGATTTGTGCCACGTCATTCCAGGTCGGTACGTGAAACCTCTTTGGATCGGCATTTTCTTCTGTCTCGATACCGGTCGGGCGTACGGTTCCAGGATAGATCGGTGCGGTGTAGGAGAAAGGAATGCTGAGTGAAAGATGTTCGATCCATGCTAGTGTGCCGATCGGTTCTGGATCGGCATGAGTTGTGATGTGGAGCGGTACGACTCCCTGTCCCAATACCGACCCAATGTACCGACCCAGGATGGGTCAGTACTGTCTTCTGGAAACACCATTTTTGCCTTAGCCATTTTCTCTTGCTCCAAACCCGATCAAACTTGGTTCCAAAGTCTCCAATCACCTCCAAGACGTCTCCAAATCCCTAGAAATCATTCCAAAACATGCAAGACTCACTAGGACCTAATGCAAAACACCTTAGACCCTAATCGAGACTAAAACACCAAGAAAATGCTATGAGACATATGCAAAAGAAATAAAACTGAAGATAAATGAATGCTCAAATGATGCAAATTATGAGGATATCAACTCCCCCAAACTTAGTCTTTTGCTTGCCCTCAAGCAAACAAAGATAAGAAGAGGAAGAGGATATAAGAGAGCGGGAGCTCAAATCCACAAGTAACACGAAAAGAAATCATATTCATCACCCAAGTTTGTAGTTCTAAAATGCACCAAGCGTGTCTACTCCAATCCAAAGGAGTTAGCCATTCCTATCTCATCATGCACCAAATCCAAACCCCAATCTACACAAGCAATCTTATTCTCCAACCCCTTAACATTGATTAATGGTGTAACCGTGAATCACGTTTATGCAAGGTCAAATGAATTCGTTTGGCTAGGGACTCGGTTATGAGAAGAAAACGATCAAACCTTAGCAAAATGCTAAAGGTAAAAAAGGCAATCAATGCATACACGGGTAATCAAATATAGGGATCTCTCATGGAAGGAGTAAACCTTAGCAAAATGCTAAAGGTAAAAGGTAATCAATGCATACAAGGGTGAATTCTCATCTACCCAAATGTCTAGAGTGTCTCTATCCTATTTCTTTCTAACCCGTTATGCTCCAATCCTAAGCTACCATTTTCTCTCAAGGAATTTTGCCTTCATGACCCAAAACGTGCTTCTCGTTCCTTCACTCCATCTTCTTCTCATACGGGGATCGATTTCTTCTTCCTTGTTTTCATAGTTTGGTGCTTCCTTTGTTGTTTTTAGCTCTCCTTTTGTTCTTTTGTTCACGCCTCTTTTGTTTCTTTGTTGCTTTGGCCTTTTCGGCTTTCTTCTTTCTCTTTGAATTTTCGAGGCTAACTTATTCTTTGAGCTATTCTTATGATCTTTGCACCAACCAATCTATAAATTTCAATCCCATCTTTCTTCCTCCCTATTTGTCTTTCAATTCCACCGAATCATTCCAAACAAAATCCAATCACCTAACTCCCAAACCGTTCCCATGTCAAACCAAGAGCCACTAACCTAGCTAGCCTAATCCTAGATTAACTCCGTGATGATGGAGTTAAATCTACATGAGAATTTGTCCTTGTCGCCCTAAACCTAACACTTTTTGCCAAATTTGCTCAAAAGAAGGCCTCACAAATCACACACGAATAACAATGGCTAGAAAGGAGGTTAATGTCAAGATAGGGGAAACCATTCCAATGATGGGATATGGCTACTTGGATAAACAAGAGTGGTGAAAAGGGGAAAGATTATCCAAGTATGTGTATGGTGATCCACGAGTTCATTCAAGAATGCATAAACACGATATTTGCAAGTCAAGTTTAGGGTTATCACTTAGATGGGGTTGGATGCAATTCAAGCTTGTTTCAACCAAGGCAAGTATGATGAAGCATGACATCTAAAAATGGTTCGTCTTTACTTTCAAACTCGCCTAAGTGCATCAAACAACTACGAACGTGGGCGATGAATCAATTTCTTAAGGTGCTACCCTATAGGGAAAAATCATCATTGCTCCGTATGCACGTGCAATGCATCCTATATGCTACTAGACTCGATCCTATTCGTGAAATGCAAACTAAATGACTTCTTTCTATGCACGTGCAATGCATCCTATATGTGTTTTAAAATTTTCAAAAAAATTTGATTTTTTTTTGGTTTTTCTATGCCTTAATTGAATGCATGAATGCATGAGACTCAAAATGCAAAATAGAAAAATAAGATCAAAATAAATATGATTAGAAACCGGTCCTTCCCCCAAACTTAAATCACACCGGGACGGTGTGAAATAAATTCAAAGGAAGAACCAAAAACAAGAGACAAAAATAACTATACAATGCAAGACTCAAGAAAAGAAAAATTATGTACAAGGGTGTTAAAGTGTTACCTAGTAATCTTGAGATGAGGAGGAGGACCCCATTGAGAAGGAGGGGTTGCTAGAGCACGGTGATGGAAATCTCATGGCCTTTCGTTTTTCCGCCTTCTCTCTACGAGCCAAGGAACGACATGCCTCCTCGTGATCCATCATGTCTCCGCTATGCGAGCCTTCGTCAATCTAACGCGAGCCCCGTGTCTCTCTGTGGCCGTCGCTAGCCGCTTCGCAAGAGCTTTTTTTCTTAAGCTCCTTGATCGTCGCTTTCAAGTTCTTGATCGTCTTTGCCATCTTCCTCATTGTTCGGTCTTGCAACTTGCACCACCGTTGGAGGAGCCTCGTTTGATGGTGTGCGTGTCTAGTGGTGGGGTCGCCCATTGCTCCGTCGAATGGCTCGAAATGGTATTGCTCGCTCCCATAGGTGGGCATAGGAAGTGGTGGACTAGCGGTTTCGTCCTCGGAATTAGAGGGTTCGTCGGTCACACTTGCCCTCGAGGCCTTACTTTTCGCGGCCTTTTCCTTGCGAGCTAGGCCGATGTGTGGGTCCATGGCCGGATTGTAAAGTTGGTCCTTGTCGGGGTAGAAGGAGATGTTCCGCCGGTTTTGGAGACGAGTGAGATCCGCATTGGGTAGTAAAATTTGCACCGCTTCGTTTCTACCGAGCTTAACGTTGTAAGCGAGCAATGGTCTGATCCTTCCCTTAAGGAACCTCGTGCGTATGAGATACGACTCATCCATTAAATCCCACTCCGCTTTTGCATTCGACAATTTAACCCCCTTGACCTTTAGAATGGGCGTCACAAGCCAACCAATGCTTATGGCGGATTCCTGTTCTTGGTCTCGTATGCCCACGCCTTGTAGCAAAAGAAACGTCTCACCAAGAGAGTCGCAAGAGATGGGGTCCTCTTGTTTCCTTGGAAAGCCATCCCATTGGGGAAAACCGGTAGAAGGGGTCTCAACCCGAGAGCCATCAACTTGAGTTCGTCGAGTGCGACCGTACCGAACTCCACTTTGGTAAAAAACATATGGGCAAGCACCTTGTGTACATATCGAATCGCCGGGTTACGGATGTGAGTGGTTTTGTTTCCACCCGGGTGATAGTCTCCATAACCAATGGTTTCCCATACCCGCTTGAGCTCGTTCTTGGGGTAATGAAAGTACGGGCTCCCACTTGTTCCTTCTTCACGGAAACTGAATGTTTGGCAAATCTCATGGAAGGTCATTCGATAGTCTTTGCCATTCACCACAAACCCAATATCTCCAAACCCGGTTTGTGCATTTGCCTTCTTGTGGTGCTCGTCGTAGAAAGCCACTCTTAGAGAAGAGAGGAATTGGCATGTAGGCTCGTGGTGGGCTTGTTCCTTCATGTGTAAAAATCATCCAAGGCCCATGGCATCGAAGATCGTTGCCACGTCTTCGAAAATCCCCATCTTCTCTAACACAACGACATCCGCGAATCGGCCTTGCTCAAAATCCATGTCGATGAGTTTTTCGAAGCATTCGTCTGTGGTTGGAGGTTCCGGAATAGCAACTGCTTTGCCCTTATCTTTAGTCGCACTCTTTTCCTTTTTCTTGCCTTTGGGATTTTCGGCAATGGCTACTTGCTTGCCTTTAGCCTTGGCGTTCTTCGCATCGACGGGTGTCATAGCTCTAGAACTTGATGCAACAACTATTGCATTCTCCTCGGTTTGAGCTTGAGCTGCATCTTGCTTCGTGGCAGCCCTCGTTCGTCCCATCATTCCTACAATTTCTCAAAGAAATCATGAGTCTCATGAAAGCACAACTCAAAATCGATGATGAGCAATTAAGTTGTGATAAATTTCATGAGAAAGAAGTAGTTTAATTCGACAAAACAATCCATTAGACTCGAGCCCATAGATTAAACTCTTAAAATCTCAAGAATTTTTCATCAAATTTGCTTATTTTCATCAAATTTCCACTAAGAGCCAAGAACACAATTCCTACACTTTCTCCATCAAAATCACATTCCGGTTCAAGAAACTAGCAATTCAATCATTTCGTAGCAAACCCCAAGGCTAAAACCGAGCTCTTGGAGTTTCTACACAAATACTCCCATGGAGTTTTTACTCAAGAATAAACTCAAGAAAATTTTTGGTGAAATACCTTGGGGTTGAGTGCACAAGTGATAAAAACGATGGTGAATCCGGAAAGAGAAGGAAAAACCGAGTTTGCAGCAGGTTGAATAACAAAATTTGAGCAAGAGGAGAGAAATTTATGGAGAAAACAAAAAGATGAAGAGAAAAAGAAAAGGGGGGGGGGGCGATGAACTTAGCCGGAGAAGAAGGGTTTTTGTCGCGCCGGATCGGGTCAGACGGGCCTGGGCTGGATAAAACGCGCATGATACTCGTTGACCCGCATTGACTTTTAGTACCGACCCATTCTAGCTCGGCACAAATCGAGCGATACAAACCGTTTTTCTTCCCACCGTTAGGTCCTCGATCGGCACAGGTCATGCGGTACTCGTCTTTTCCTCCACACCGTTCGGTCCTTGATCGGCATAGGTTGTGCGGTACGAACGTTTTTTCTCCATACCGACCCATTATGGACCGGTACAAATCGACCGACACCAATCCTTCGACCGGAAAATTTATTTCCCACATCGTTCTGTTCTCGATCGGTACTAACCATTCGGCACAAAATTTCTCCTCTACGCCTTCGGCGCGTCTTCCTCTCCCTAGTGCCAGCTAAAGATCGTCTCGGGCACAAACTCCTCGGCTAAAACCGTTATGGGCTAAAATCATCTCGGCTAAGAATCGTCCGGCAAGAATTGCTCCCAGTACCGCTCCATTCTGGCTCAGCTCAAATCGAGCGGTAAAAATATTTTCCTTCGTACCGTTCGTTTAGTACCGACTGGGGATCAGTCGGTATGCTTTATCCGGTGCTTCTCTTCAACGTATACCGATCCGTTCTCACTCGGTGCAGTCGGTCGGTACAGCTCTCTGGTCGAATACCTCATCATACCGACCTGGAATGGAGCGGTATGGCCCTCCATATTTTTGGTTTTCACATCCTATCTCTTTTTGCTCATCGATCCAAGTCTTCGTAGCCCATCAAGATCCTAACAACACTTAAACAAAACATCAAAATGATCTAGAAAAGAGAAGAAAGTTATAAATAAAATAAAAATATATATACAAGGATAAGCTTGGGGTGTCTCCCAAGAGCACTTTGTTTAACGTCACTATGTTCGACGTTGGTTACCGCATTCAAGCGTGGGGAACATCATCGAGAGGGATCGAGGCTCCCTCCTCAATGATTGCAACGAATTCTTGGCCACTCTTGTTCATAAGCACAATGGCCCCATATGGCTTCACCTCCTTAATTTCAAACGGACCGGACCATCTTGACTTGAGCTTCCCGGGAAATAGCTTCAAGCGGGAGTTGAACAATAGCACTTGGTCCCCGATCTTGAAGTCCTTGTGCAAGATCTTCTTGTCATGAAATGCCTTGGTCCGTTCTTTATAGAGCTTCGAACTTTCATAGGCCTCTAACCTAATCTCATCGAGCTCTTGGACTTGAATTAAACGTTTCTCTTGTGCCATCTTAAGGTCAAAATTTAGAAGTTTCACGGCCCACATGGCCTTGTACTCAAGCTCGAGCGGTAAGTGATAAGATTTCCCATAAAGAAGATTGAATGGGGTTGTCCCAATCGGAGTCTTGTAAGCGGTTCGATAGGCCCACAATGCGTCATCAAGCTTCATGGACCAATCCTTTCTTGTAGTTCCAACAGTCTTCTCTAGGATCGCCTTGATTTGCCGGTTAGAAACCTCCACTTGCCCACTCGTTTGGGGGTGATAAGGTGTGGCCACCTTGTGTTTGACTCCATGCCTTTTGAGCAAGCTCTCAAACACCTTGTTTATGAAATGGGTGCCACCGTCACTTATCACAAACCGCGGGAAGATGATGGATTTGAAAAGTTTAATGACCACCTTGGCGTCATTTGTAGGGCTTGCTATGGCTTCAACCCACCTAGAAACATAATCCACTACCACCAAAATGTATTGGTTCCCGTAAGATGAAGGGAACGGTCCCATGAAGTCTATTCCCCACACATCAAAGAGTTCCACTTCAAAGATCGGGTTTTGAGGCATCTCGTCTCTCCTACTAATGTTGATGCACGCTCCAAGCCCTACACAACTAGACCAGGGTCGAGTAAGCGAGCTTGATGAGTGGCCACTTAGTGTTATCGACTAGAAGAGGGTCTAGCCGATATGCCTTCAGTGTTGGGGCGTTCTGGTCCAATTGGTGTGGAGTCTTGGAATTATCTTTGGTGTTCTGGAAACTAGACTCAAAGAGCTTCGGATCCATATGTGGATCGCCCTGGATCATGTGTGGAACCAGCGTGAAAGAGTCGGCCCAATAGGTGCTCTCGGATGGGCCTAACAGCCTAGCGTCCGTTCTGAAGAAACCGTTGCGTTCGAGCTGGTCCATGAACATGTTGAACTTCTTTTCCATGCTCCTGCTCCTGGTTCTAGTCACGGGACCACTTGGCACAAGTGGTGCTTGGATGACTTGGGCCTTTGGCTCGATGTCCTCATCACTCCCTCCCTCTTCAAAAGGTTTTGACCCCAAAACGTCTTCACCTGCATCAAAACGAGCTAAGTCAGAAACATTAAACGTAGCTGGCACTTTAAGCTCACCTGGGAGTTCGAGCTTGTAGGCATTTTCATTGATCTTTTCTAAGATCTTGAACGGGCCGTCTCCGCGGGGAGATAGTTTCGATTTGCGTTGATCCGGGAACCTCTCCGGCCTCATGTGTAACCACACCCTTTCTTCAACTTCAAAGGACACTTGCTTCCTGCCTTTGTTGGCATTCTTCACACGTTGGGCATTGGTCCTTTCGAGCTGCTCCTTGACCGCTTGATGGAGCTTTTTCACTTCCTCGGCCTTCTTTACTCTGTCGAGATTTAAGAACTCGGTTTGAGGTAGAGGCGTAAGATCCACTGGCGTCTGGGGATTGAATCCATATGCCACCTGAAAGGGAGACAAGTGAGTAGCACTATGGACAGCCCTGTTATAAGCAAATTCAACAAAAGTTAAGGCTTCAAGCCAAGTTTTAAGATTTCTCCCTATAGTCGCTCGAAGTAGTGTTCCGAGCGTCCGGTTGACCACTTCGGTTTGGCCATCGGTTTGTGGATGGCAGGTCGTGGAGAAGAGCAGCTTGGTGCCTAGTTTCTTCCAGAGGGTTCTCCAAAAGTGGCTCATGAACTTGGTGTCTCGATCCGAGACGATCGTCCTCGGCACTCCATGTAGTCGGACAATCTCTTTGAAAAAGAGGTCCGCGGTTTGTGTAGCATCGTTCGTCTTGGCGCATGGAATGAAGTGCGCCATCTTTGAAAACCGATCCACCACGACAAAGATGGAGTCCTTGTGTCTGATCTTGGGCAACCCTAGAACAAAATCCATAGAAATATCAATCCATGGTGAAGTAGGAATCGGTAAAGGAAGATACAAACCGTGTGGGTGAACCCGAGACTTGGCTTTCTTGCAAGTGATACATCTTGCACATAAAGTTTCGACTGATTTCTTGAGGTGTGGCCAAAAGAAATGCTCCTTAAGCATGGCAAGAGTCTTGTCCACGCCAAAATGACCCATTAGGCCTCCTCCATGCGCTTCTCGGACGATAAGCTCCCTTAGCGAGCATTGTGGAATGCACAATCGTTTGTCTTTGAAAAGATAGCCGTTATGGACATAGTAAGAAACGTGGGCTCCCTTTCCATGGTTCTTGTATATCTCTGCAAAATCAAGATCAGATTCATATAAAGGAATAATCATTTCAAATCCTAGAACCTAGGCTTCCATGGTGGAGATAAGCGCGTGTCTCCGAGATAGGGCATCAGCCACTACGTTGTCCTTTCCCTTCTTGTATTTGATTACATTGGTTCGAAATTGATTCTAAAAGAACCTATTTCACCAAGTAGTGCTAAGGGAAGGTCTCTATGAACTCCAGCCACTTAGCACGCCGTCTCTTGAGGTTCGTTTGCCCTCTCAAATACTTCAACGTCTCATGATCCGTGTGTATGACACACTCCTTCGCTAGTAGGTAATGCTGCCACGTTTCCATGACTCGGACTAAGGCGTAAATCTCCTTGTCATAGGTAGGATATTTGAGCGTGGCACCACTGAGCATCTCACTGAAGTAAGCAACATGCTTGCCTCCTTGAGTAAGAACATCACCGATCCCTAAACCTGATGCATCACACTCAATTTCAAACGTTTTAGAAAAATCGGGTAAAGACAAAATCGGAGCATTGGTCAAGCGATCCTTTAGGCCTTTGAAGGCCTCCTCCTGAGTGTCTCCCCACTTGAATGTCACATCCTTCTTGACGATGGCAGTGAGAGGTGCCGCAAGGGTGCTAAAATCCTTCACGAACCGTAGGTAAAAACTAGCCAATCCGTGAAAGCTCCGAACTTGGCTAATGTTCGTTGGTGTGGGCCATTCTTGGATGGCTCGGACCTTCTCCTGATCCACTCTAAGCCCCCTGTGAACTCACAATAAAGCCTAAAAACACAAGTTCATCAGCGCAAAAAGTGCACTTCTTCAAGTTGGCGTCTTAAGTACTTGTTCCAAATGAGTCAAGTGTTCAGCTAGATTTCGACTATAAATGAGAATATCATCAAAGTATACCACTACAAACTTACTGATGTAGGGTCTTAAAACCTCATTCATAAGTCGCATGAAGGTGCTCGGCGCATTGGTTAGCCCGAACGGCATAACTAACCACTCGTAGAGGCCTTGCTTGGTCTTGAAGGCCGTCTTCCATTCGTCACCTTCTCTCATCCTTACTTGATGGTATCCGCTCCTAAGATCATTCTTAGAGAACAAGTTAGAACCAGAAAGCTCATCAATCATATCATCTAACCTCGGTATTGGATGACGGTATTTGATCGTTATGTTGTTAATGGCGCGACAATCCACACACATCCTACACGTTCCATCCTTCTTTGGCACTAAAAGGACTGGAACGGCACATGGACTAAGGCTTTCACGAACATAGCCCTTGTCTATGAGTTCCCTCACTTGCTTCTCTAATTCTTTGGCCTCCTCCGGGTTAACGCGGTATGCGGCTCGATTGGGTAACGGAGCTCCGGGAACGAAATCGATCTGGTGCTCTATCCCTCTTATCGGAGGTAAGCCATGGGGTATCTCATCAGGAAACACATCAGAAAATCGATCCAATAGCGTAGTAACTTCAGTAGGAAATTGTTGCTCCATCGCACTAGAACCTGCACTTAAAGACTCCTTAAAGATCATTAGTAATACCGGTTCTTTGCAAGTGATAGCCTTAGAGACATAGCTGGGCTTAATTAACAAGTTTTTCATGTTCGTATTGTCCTTTTCTTTTAACATCTTAACTTGAAGTTCATGTACTTGAGTTGGCGTGAGAGGTGTCAAGTTATACTTCTTCTTATCATGGACAAACGTATACCTGTTACTTCTGCCATGGTGAATGGCGTCCTTATCAAACTGCCAAGGTCTACCAAGAAGAAGATGGCCAGCTTGCATCGGAACAACATCACACACGACTTCATCCGAGTACTTGCCCACATTGAATGGTACTAGTACTTGGTCTGTTACTTGTAATTCAGCCTTATCATTTAACCATCTTAACTTATAAGGGTGAGGGTGTCTAGTTCGTTCTAGGCCGAGTTTAGTGACCATGTAGTCACTTGCTACATTGGTGCATGACCCTCCATCAATGACTAGATTACATACCTTGCCTCGGATGGAACATCTCGTATGAAAGATGTTGTCTCTTTGAGCCGTCTCATCAGGATGAACCGTTAGGTTCAAGGCTCGTCTTATGACCAAGGACTCACCATATTCAGCTTCACAATCTACTTCTTTAGTGGCTGCTTCGATCATGTCCATATCGTCCTCATCATGGGACTCGTACTCGCCCGATTCCAAAACGATCATCACTCGGGGGTTTGGGCATTCTCTAGCCATATGTACTCTGCCCTTACACTTAAAACAGGTTATGTCACGAGTTCTAGAAGTGCTTGGATTAGAAAACTTACCTTGGGTGGGCTCGGATGTCTTAGAGTTGAATCTAGGGTCGATGGCAACCGCCTTGCCCTTGTCAGCGGCCTTAGGTGGGAAGGTCGCCGGGTTTTGGGGCTTGGCTCGGCTCTGGTCCCATGCTTGACTACTCCGAGTTCTTCCAGTAGCATAGGATTTCTTCTTCATGTGTTGCTCGTTTATCCCATCTAGGAAGTTGCTCCACTTTGTGACTGATTCCCTCGTTTATCCCATCTAGGAACTGAGCCATGAGGGTTTCAGTGTCTTCATCCAACTCCAAGCGGTTCCTTAGGTGTTCGAACTCTTCAAAATACTCCTCCACACTCCTGGTTCCTTGGATTAACTTCCGAAACTTCTTTTGAAGGTCTCGGTGATAGTACGTCGGGACGTATCTCTTCTTCATGAGCTGTCTCATCTCTCGCCAAGTACGGACCTGAGGTGATTGGCTCCTCCTTCTGTCAGAAACCTCACGATCCCACCATGAGAGAGCATGGTCCGTGAGTTGAGCGACGGCCAAGGCTAGCCTCTTTTGCTCGTTGTAGTCGTAGTATGCAAAGATGTGCTCCATGCGTTGCTCCCACTCCAAGTATGCTTCGGGATCAACTCGGCCAGCAAAGGTAGGTGTCTTGAGCTTCATGCCCTGAGAATGATGGTGCCGCGGTAAGTCACCTTCTGCCTCTCCCAAGTCGTCTTGCCTTGGAACCCTTCTTCCCACCCGTGGTTGATCTTCCTCCGGGTTGGCGTCTAGGTCTTCGCTATAACCATTAACACGTGGATGTGGTCTTTGTTGGGGATTGGCTTGAGGATGCTCCATGTGGTCGAGCCTCTGTACCACTCTTTGTAGTTGTTGTTGCATAGCCGTGATGGCTTGCATGAGGAGGGCGTTAAGATCTTGGGGAGCTCCATTGTTCTCCATAGTTCCTTGCACACAAATTTCAAAAGCATATCAATGGATTCCAGCAAAATAAATCGACAAATACGAAGAAAACGAAGAGAAAATTTCACTTAAATCGATCGATGCTAACACTCAGGCCTATGGTATCGATCGATGCTAACACTCAGACTTATGGTATCGATCGACGCTACTATGGTATCGATCGATGCTCCGATGGTATCGATCGATGCTCCTATGGTATCGATCGATGCTCCTATGGTATCGATCGATGCTAATACTCAAACCTATGGTATCGATCGATGCTAACACTCAGATACCCGATAACAACAGAGACCAGCACGAACCCTAGTTTCTTTTTTCTTCTTTTTTTTTTTTTTTTTTTTTTTTTTTTTTTTTTTTTTTTTTGTACTAACAACCTAAACAAGAACAAAAGAGGTACAGAAAATTAAAAAAGAGATAAGGGAACGATTACACCTTAGATATAGGAGCTTGATACCAGATGATTCACGCTCCAAGCCCTACACAACTAGACCGGGGTCGAGTAGGCGAGCTTTGGGATCGATACAGTCGAGTTCTTGGCCGAGAGGGTCGAGATCTAGACCGGGGTTGCTGAGACAATTGGACAACGGCCTCTCCTTATCTTCAACGGGATAGGATGGATCGATGGTGGCGTGTTGAGAACCACAATAGGTGCGTCTGCCTATTGATACTTCAAGGAAATCTCTGTAGTCGTACTAGAGGGACTCCATTCATTGATTTGGGTCTTCAAGGGATGAAGTGTGAAGACGGTTATACATTGGGTTTGGTCCAAGAAAGCTTTGGTTTGGAAGTGGAACATGATGAAAACGTGGTAGAGGCTAGCAATGGTAAGTCTAGCCTAGATGACGATTGGAGTGAGCTCAAGGCGCCTAAGGTGGACCTCAAACCGCTTGCTAAAGGGCTAAGGTACGCTTTCTTAGGTCCCAATGAGTCTTACCCGGTGATAGCTAATGATGACCTTAGTAAAGATGAAATTGCCACCCTTTTGAAAGAGTTAAGAAAATTTAGAAGGGCAATTGGATACTCTCTAGGTGACATTAAGGGTATTTCCCCATCTCTTTGCACACATAGGATCCATCTAGAGAGCGAATCGATGACTTCTATTGAACACCAACGTAGGTTGAATCCTAATTTGAAGGAGGTGGTTGATATACTCGTATATTGCATGTTTTAGCATACATTTCACTTAGAGTTTTGTGTCATTTACATGCATAATCATGGTTTTGTCTTGCATTTAGGTATCATTTAGAGATTAGGATATTTGCATTGGGTCTAGTGAGTTCTTGCATGTTTTGGAGTACTTTCTAGGTGTTTGGAGACAATAGATGATGTTTGGAGTTATGGAGCATAAGAGAAGGAAGGGGTCATCCAAACCGTCCAAAAGAACCTGCCGAACTAAGGCTCTCTTATCTGATTTAACTTCGGAGGTGTTCATGAAATTTGTAGAGTGATGAGTTAACTTTCTACAGGATTTTGAACCAAGTCATTCGGACCAGTGGTTTGGAAGATATGGCTGATTTGCTAAGGAGTCTCCGTCTGGCCGTCGAAAAGAAGAATGGACTTTCCAGAAGACTGTACCGACCCGTTCTAGGTCGGTATGCTGGATCAGTATCAGCACAGGAGGAAACACCGACCCAGATCAGCTCGGAATGAAGGCACATGAAGATTAGTACCGAGCCGTAGTGCCGACCCAGAATGGGTCCACAAGTAAAAATGCGTCCACCAAAGGCATGGTAAGCTCAACCTTCGCCATTTGTCTATCAAACACCGCCTTGTACTTTTCCAGCAATTGTTTCTTGAAGCATCCGGGAAACGGAAGCTTTGGCACATAAGGTGGTGGTGGGACAAACAAGGTCTCTCTCTTCTTGGGCTTCTCTTGAGCAATAACCTTGGTCTTGACCTCTTCGACCCGTTTACCCTTGTCTTTGACGTCCAAAACCGTGTCTTCAACTACCACTTCATCTTGAGTCTCAAGTTCTACCCCCCCCCCATCACTTTGGTTCTCAATGTCCTCGTTGAGATTAGGAGGAGCTTCTCTAGTGGGCAAGACCATACCACTCCTTAGTGTAATGGCATTCACATACTCCTCCTTGGGGTTGGTCTCGGGCTTTCCCAGAAGTTGGCCTTGTGGCCGTGAAGAAGAAGAAGGTCCCTTGCTCTCCATTTGTTTCACTTTAGAGCTCAACGTCTCGATCTTGCTATTAAGGTCGTTGTTAGAGCAATCGACCTTGGTGTTGATTTCCGCTTGTCCCTTTAAGAGCTGTTGGAACATGCTACTTAGATCGAGGTCTTGAGGTCTAGTAGAAGGAGCTTGACCTTGAGGTGTGAAGTTGGGTTGAAAACCGGGTGGTGCCTATGCTTGGAACGGACCTCGGTTCCCTTGGAATTGATTCCGTGGGACAAAGGCGTGTTTGTTGGAGTTATAGGCTTGCCTTTGTTGTTGTGATTGGAAGCTATTTTGTGGAAACCCTTGTGCATGGGTAGAGGGTTGAGGGTAGACTTGGTCTTGTGGGTTTTCAATGTTGGTGTTTCGGTAGGAGAAATTGGGATGGTTACGGTAGTTTTGGTTTAAACCTCCCCTTTGGTAGTTGCCTTGGTTCCCAACGTAGTTTACTTCCTCAAGATTGTTCGAAGCCGCATCCTCATCTATGTAAGCTTGTTCCTCATCAAAGTTCCCGATGATATGCTCAAATTAATACCCTAAATAGTACTAAAGCAGTTGTCGTAGTATAGTTAGGGGTCGAACACAAGGACTCCAGAATTCACTCAATAGATTATATAGATCAGAATTAAGCTAAACCAAGCAATGTAATTGAAAGCAGATGCGTAAATTAAACGAGTTGTAAAACGATTGGAAAGAAGCTAGGTTCAGGGTATTTCTCAGGAATTCAACGAATGTAGGTAAACTAACTAACAGGATTCAGATTTAGCGCAGTTCTTGAACTCAAATCACTAAAGTAAAGCCAACCAACTCTCGTTGCGAAAACTATCTAAGTCTAAATCCTAGAATCCCAAATCTCTTTGCGAATCCTAAAGTCTAAACCAGCTTTTAATTTAAGTTTGATATGTTCACAAAACAACTAAACCAAATCTCTTTGCGAATAGTTATTTTGCTCACTCTAGGTTCTGTCAGGTAATTAATCGCACTCTCGTGCCTAACCAATTATCCTAGGATCTAAGTTCCAGGTGATCAGTCTAGAATTAGCTTTGGGAGCAACCTAAGGCGAAGAACTAGTTTAGATGGTGAATCCTAATCATTCAATTAACCTAACATTCAGGGAAAACCCTTGTGAGAACCCTGAACCTAACGAGAGAACTACTCAGACATGATAGTTGAAAGCATAAACATGACTGAAATAATACTCAAATAAATCATAAAAAGGAGAGTAACAAAGGGTTCGAAATCTTCTCTCGGACGAACAGAGTTTCAGACTTGTCTCCCTCAGATAGCTCTCTTCCCAAAAACTCAGAATTCAAATCAAAGGTAAAAGTAGTCTCTCCAGCCAAAGTGGCTTAAAACCCTAATATAACTCCTAAAACACGTTTTGGATTAAGTTGCAAATAATAAAGTCTTCTGGGCAATTCTGCAATTCTTCAACTCTTGAGAAAAGTCGCGCCTCGCGTCTGATGCAATGAGTATCGACCGATACTAGGCAGTATCGATCGATGCTGAGGCTCCAGATCGGGTACTCAGCTTCACGAGTTCCTGTCTTGCTCCAAAATGCTCCAATATCTCCAATCATGCTCCAAACGTGCTAAAACCTGTAAAAGACTCTAAAACACTACGAAATAGTATAAAGACTCTATAAAACGGACCTATATCATGGCCTAAAAGGGGTAAAAACCATGATATATCACCCGACAAAGCTAACCGTCTTTTGACTAGTGTTGAAGAGCTTATCGATCATCGTTGCTTGCTTATCCAACTTTTCATTAAGGAGCTTCATGTCTTTAGACCGCTTTTGCTCGTCGAAGTCACTAGTCGTGCGGGTTGCTATATCGTAATCATCTCCATAGGTCCCGTCGCTTTGAGCAAGATTCTCAACAAGTTCCATTGGTTTATGCACTTGTTTGGCCAAGAAGTTGACGTTAGAGGCGGTGTCTAAAAGCATCCTTATCTTTGGTAAGGCACCACGGTATAGTGTACTCAAAAGTGAGGCGTCCGAGAACCCGTCGTGTGGGCATTGGGTAGTGTAGCTTCTAAATCGCTCCCAAGCTTCATTGAATGACTCGTGGTTCCGTTGAGTGAAACTAGAGATCTCGTTCCTCAACTTCGCGGTTCTTGAAGGCGAGAAGAATTTGGCGAGAAATGCCCGCTTGCACTCATCCCAAGTAGTAATCGAACCTTGAGGAAGGCATTTCTCCCATTGATGGGCCTTATCACCGAGAGAGAAGGGGAAGAGTCTCAACTTGAAGCTATCCTCCGATACACCGTTCATTTTCGTGAGACCGCATATCCTATCGAATTGATCTTCCATGGCCAACCTGTAGAACTTGTTGTTTTGCGCCATGTTAATCAAAGCGGCTTTGACCTCGATGTTATTATTCTCAACCGGAGGAGCTTGGATTCCTTGGCAATTCCGGTGAGCATTCCCGGCATCACCCGCGCCAACTACGTTTTAAGCTCTAGGAGGGAGGTTTGGAGCTCTCACGTTTTGGGCGGGTGGGTTTGGGTTGTGGCTGTTCCCTCCTTGGCCGTGGTGGTGTCCATTACCACCTTGCCTTTGGTGAGGAAGGTCGTCCACATTGTCATGAATGTTCCCAAGTGGAAGCTCTTCGAAGTTATCCATGTTGTCCTCAACTTGTTGTTGTCTCACACGTGCGCACCTTGCTTTAACCCCGCGGTCCAAGGTATGTATGTCGTTCCTCGGTTCAACTAGGTTGTCGGTGCCTCGAGAATGCGTATGCATACACCTACAAGATCGAGAGATAGCAACAAGAAGTGAAGGAGATTAGTAACAAAAGTAGAAAAAGGCTTAATGTCAAGAAGATCTACAATCTTAATGTTGAAATCTAAACCCAATTGGCAACGGCGCCAAATTGATACAAGACTTTTTGGAGTCTAATTTGAGATCAATTCTCAATATACAATGTAGTATATGAGGTGTCAATCCAAATGGGTTTTGATCAATCACTAAAAATGCATAGAATGTCTTGATCTAAGCAAGAAATGTTCTTTGAAGTTTCACTAATCAAACTAATTAAATTAAGACAAGTAATAAGACTAATGATGCTAATCGAAATTGATTTCAATAACAAAGGAGAATTCAAGGATGGGGTAATCGATTTTAAATGATCCAAGGCTAATTCATAATGCTCAATACTCAAACAAGTCTAATCCCTAGGCAATGATCATTAAGTGTGATTAATCCTCTCTCGAGGTACTAATCACCATGCTAATTATTAATCCAAGACCAAATTCTCATTTGTGAATTACTAATTAGCAAGCATTAAGTGTAAACATTCAAGATCAACCAAATAAACACCCTAGACAACTACTCTCATAGGCTAGGAATGAATATCTCTTGATAAGTTCATCTAGGCATTTCATCGAACACCTTGTGGGTGTGAAATGCCCTTTGATCTAAACAAGCTTTCTCAAGCAAATCTAGCATTAAGATTATCAATCAAGAAGGGGAAATACAGTAATCTATCCGTAAGCATCATAAATCATCCATGGAACCAACTTAAATCTAACCCATCCTCATAATGGACCCAACAAATCCTATGAAGAACATGTTAAATCCCATGATCAAGTGATGGATTGATTAAGAAAGAAGAAATAAGATGAAGAGATTCAAAGAACTAGAACTCAAATTGCATAAATCAAAAGGTGATATCTCATACAAAATACTTAGAACACACTTAGAGTGGTTTTTAGCATGAGAAAAGACATCCTCCAAAAATTAGGTCTGAAAATTATTTATAGTGAATAGTGCGAACCGGGTCAACCCAGAACGAACCGGGTATTGATCCGGTCTGGTTTGGATCAAATTGCAGCAGAAAGTTTGTACCGACCGAGATCCTGGGTCGGTACTGATCTTCGTCGTGCAGGTCGGATGGATGTTGGCTGTAGATTTAGCCGGCTAAAATGAAGTCTGGTCGATGCGAAGCGTGCTGGGTCGTGCGCGGGATGAGTTTTAGCCGGCAGAGATCGATCTGCGTGAATGCTGGGTTAGTGCCGCTCGGTAGTACCGATCTATAGTGGATCGGTACTAATTCTCCTAGAAGATTTGTGCCGCGTCATTCCAGGTCGATACGGGAAACCTCTTTGGATCGGCATTTTCTTCTGTCTAGATACCGGTCGGGCGTACCGCTCCAGGATAGGTTGGTGCGGTGTAGGAGAAAGGAATGCTGAGTGAAAGATGTTCGATCCATGCTACTGTGCCGATCGGTTATAGATCGGCATGAGTTGTGCTGTGGAGCGGTATGACTCCCTATCCCAATACCGACTCAATGTACCGACTCAAGGTACCGACTCAATGGCAGATCACAAATTAGTCGCCTAATAGTCGCTAATTTAGCGACTATTAAACGATTATTTTGGTAGATCGCATAGTAGTTAGTAATCAGTCCTAAAATACCGGTTTGGTATACCGGTTGATATTGCAAACAGCCTCACAAGCGGATCAATTTCGGTGTAATTTTTCGTCTTTTGATGAAGAACTAGATGACGAAGAACCCTACTAATTAAATATGTTACTTATGTCACAATGTTAATTATGTTATTTATGTCAAATTTGAAAACAAAAATTTTAAAAATTTGTCTTTTACATCATGGTCATGTTTTTTTTCCAACATTATGGTCATATATATATAAATTTTTACTATCATTGAAGATAAAAAAATTGAAGATCAATTATATGGTGAAGATATAAAAAATATTATACATAAAAATATAAATATTTTTAATAGAGACGCAGATATGGCGACACATATTATATGGTGAAGATGTAAAACTTATTATACATGAAAATACAAATAAAAAATATATATATTTTAAACATGAAACATATTAACAAAATATGTTAAACAACAAAAATTCAGTAACATAAGTTAATATCTTCCTTGTAAAAATTAATTTTGTAAACATAACATAAGTCTATATCTCCCTCTCACATTAATAATTAATCTATATATATTAATAATTAAAAAAAACCCTAGATCTAATTTTCTCTCCGTCTCAAACCCCTTTTTTCTTCTTTTCTTCTTTTCTTCTTTTCTTTTATTTTATTTTCTCTTCTCCTGCGATTTCTTTCTTCTCTTTTCTCTTTCTTCTTTTTCAATCTTTCTTCTTTTTCAATCTTTCTTCTCTCGATCTTCATCTCTCCACGTGTGATCGCATCCGGCAACATCTCCGGTAAGTCTCCTCTTCTCCTTCCTCCACTTCTTCTTCTCTTCTTCTTCACCACTTCGTCTCGTTCTTCTCTTCTTCTTTTTTTCCAGATCTGGCCGGAGGAGCTCGCGAGGATGTGGGCTTCGGTCTTCGCCGGCTTTGTCAGTCGCTCGCGGTGTAGGAGTCTCTTCGGGCTCGCTCGCGCAAATCTGGCCGGAGGAGCATATCCGTTTTTCATTTGGCGACTATTTTTACGATTACGCACTTTAGCGACTAAAGATTAACGACTACGTGGTTTAGTCGTTATTTAGTCGTAATCCAACTTTTAGCGACTAAATAGCGACTATTGTTGTTGTCGCCAAAACGATGTTTTCTTGTAGTGGTCCTTTGTTTGCGTGCTTACGGTATTGCTCCGTCTTGTGTTCAATGTTTGCTTTCGCCTTCTCGTGCATCTGTTTTACCAATTCGGCTGTTTTCTTTCCATCCAAACTTACATGTTCACTCATAGGTAAATGAGTTAAATCGAGAGGAGTAAGCGGATTAAAGCCATAAACGAGTTGAAAAGGTGAAAACAAAGTAGTAGAATGTTGTGCATGATTGTAAGCAAACTCTACATGGGGTAAACAATCTTCCCACGACTTAATAACAATTCGAAAAAGGGTGGAAAGAGTCCTATTGACTACCTCGGTTTGACCGTCCGTTTGAGGATGACATGTAGTGGAGAAACAAAGCTTAGTTCCTAACTTAGACCAAAGGGTCTTCCAAAAATAACTAAGAAACTTTGTATCCCTATCCGAGACTATAGTCCTAGGCATTCCATGCAATCGCACAATCTCTCTAAAGAATAAATCGGCAATGTTAGATGCATCATCAGTCTGATGACATGGAATAAAATGTGCCATTTTAAAGAATCTATCGACCACAACAAAGACCGAGTCGCTACCTTTCCTAGTCCTAGGCAAACCTAACACAAAATCCATGGATATATCGGTCCAAAGGTGCACTAGGAATGGGTAATGGAGAATACAGACCTTGATTTTGGCATTTGGACTTGGCGTACTTACATGTCGTGCACCGGTTGCATATGCGTTCTACATCACGCTTCATGTGCGGCCAGAAGAAATGGTCTTGCACGATGTGAAGGGTTTTGGCTATACCAAAATGCCCCATAAGTCCACCGCCGTATGCTTCCCTAATAAGAAGATCTTGCAAAGAGGAATTAGGAATAGAATGACGGTTCTCGTAAAACAAGAAACCGTCGCTTTGAAAATACTTTCCAAAAGCGAATTTTGCACAAGATGAGAATATTTTCTGGAAGTCAGAATATGATGCATAAGCTTCTTTGATCATCTAAAACCCAAGTACCTTGGCATCTAGAGTAGAAATCAAAGTGTACCTCCGAGACAAAGCATCGGCGACAACGTTCTCTTTACCTTGCTTGTATTGTATCATGTATGGAAACGTTTCGATAAATTCCACCCAACATGCATGCCTTTTGTTCAACTTTTGCTGGCTCTTCAAGTGTTTGAGTGATTGATGATCCGTATGAATGACGAACTCTTTCTGCCAAAGGTAATGCTACCACATTTGGAGCGCTCAAACTAAGGCGTAAAGTTCCTTATCGTATGTCGGATAGTTAAGCGTTGCTCCACCGAGCTTCTCACTGAAGAAGGCTATCGGTTTCTTCTCTTGCATAAGCACATCACCTATACCAATACCAGAAGCGTCACATTCTATTTCAAAAGTTTTCATAAAATCAGGTAAAACAAGAAGAGGGGCGTGAGTGAGTTTATGTTTCAGAAGTTGGAAGGCGTCCTCTTGCGCTTGCTCCCAACGAAAGCCCACATCTTTCTTAATAACTTCGGTTAGTGGCGCGGCAATAGTACTGAAGTCACGAACGAATCGTCGATAGAATCCGGCTAAGCCGTGAAAACTTCGGACCTCGCCAACGGTCTTAGGGCTCGGCTAATCTCGGATGGCCTTGATCTTGTCCTCGTCAACCTGTATTCCCTGAGAACTTACCACAAAACCTAAAAAGACAACCTTATATAGGCAAAAAGAGCACTTATTCAAACTGCCAAATAAACGTTCCGTCCTAAGCACGTCTAACACCAAACGCAAATGTTCCAGATGATCGTCTAGGGTTTTACTATAAATCAAAATATCATTGAAGTACACAACCACAAAGACGCCTATATAAGATCTAAGAACATGGTTCATTAATCGCATAAACGTGCTAGGTACGTTAGTTAGACCAAACGGTATAACAAGTCATTTGTACAAGCCGTGTTTAGTTTTGAAAGCGGTTTTCCACTCATCACCTTCCTTCATTCGGATTTGGTGATAACCACTTTTCAAGTCAATTTTAGAAAACACACTTGACCCATAAAGTTCATCTAACATATCGTCTAACCTTCGAATTGGATTGCGATACTTTACCGTAATGTTGTTTATCGCACGACAATCGACGCACATCCGCCACGTACCGTTTTTCTTTGGTACGAGCAATACGGGTACGACGCATGGGCTCATACTCTCTCGTACGTGTCCTTTCGACATAAGCTCATCGACTTGCCGTTGGAGTTCCTTGGTTTCGATAGGATTGGTTCGGTAAGCCGGCCGGTTTGGAAGTGTGGCTCCGGGAACGAAATCAATTTGATGTTCGATACCACGGATCGGTGGTAATCCACTTGGACCATTTTCCGGGAAAACATCATAATATCCCTGCAAAAGAGAAGACACACTGCTCGGAATGTCCGGCTTAGGGTTAGTCATGCTTGTAAAAGCATCCCTAAAAACTAGCTAAACAAACGGTTGCCGAGAAATGAAAGCATGTTTAAGTTCACTCGGTTTAACAAGTAGAGTTTCATTTACGGGTGTATGCTCACATTTCTTTGAACCATCACTCTTAATTTTAATAGACGAAGTGGGTGAGGGATCGCTTACATTGCTTTTGCTTTGGTTTTGCTCAAGTTTGAGTTGATCGCAATATACCTCATGTGGAGATAACGGTGCAAGAGGGTTCGAAATCTTCTCTCAGATGAACAGAGTCTCAGATTTGTCTCCCTCAAAATCTCTCTCAACCAGAAACCAGAATAGAATAAAGCGTAGCCAACAAAAGTGGCTGAAAAACGTAATTATAATCGTAAAACACGTTTTGGGCTAAATTGTAAATAATAAAGTCTTCTGGACCAAGGTGCAAATTCTCCAGACTTGTAAAAAGTCGTGTTTCCTTCTCCATGGACGACGGTATCGACCGATACCATAAGTGGTATCGATCGATACTCGGACAATGACGCGCTTCCTTCCTTCATGGTGTCAGTATCGATCGACACCAGGTGGTGTCGGTCGATACAAGGGCTTCAAATCACTACACGATCTCTGATTTGCTCCAAAAAGCTCCAATATCTCCAATTATGCTCCAAACGTGCTAAAACCTGTAAAAGACTCTAAAAAACTACAAAATAGTAGAAAGACTCTATAAAACGGACTTATATCATGGCTTAAAAGGGGTAAAAACCATGATATATCAATAGGGCCGTCCGGGATGATCACTGCGTCTTCCGGAACCTCATCCAAAGCCTTTGTGTCCATGATCATATCAATTTAACTTAGTATTTTGAGTCCAATGCATGTGTTTATTTAGATTTATTTAGTGTTTTGGTCCAAATTAGAGTCTAGCTAGTTTGAATTGGGTCCTAGTGTGTCTTGCATCATTTGGAGTGTTTTCTAGGTGCTTGGAGACATTTTGGGGATGATTGGAGTGATGGAGCAAAAGAGAATGCAAGGGTCCCTCAAGGTGTGTGAAAGCTCTGGCCAGACGAAGGGTTTCCTATCCGAATTAGCTCCGAAGGTCTTCATGAAAATGATCTAAAAATGAGTTAGCGCTCCTTTGGAAGTGGTTTCAAGGCATTTGGATAGGTGGTTCAGGAGATATGGTGATTTTACCAAGGATATGTCCATCTGGCCGCGAGACCTTCGATCAATACCAACCCACCTTTGGTCGGTGTCCTTGATCGGTGTCAAGACAGAAGGGAACACTGAGCCTCCTTTACCCGGTGCACTTGGTCGGTGTTGAGGCAGAAACAAGCACTGACCCAAGACACTCTCAACATCGACAAAAGCTCACCCGGTATTCAACTTATGACACTTGGTCGGTATGATGCAAGACCAACACCGACCCACCTTCACCCGGTGTCACCTGGTCGGTGTTGAGACATGAGCAAGCACCGACCACATGCACCGGCCAATGTCCACCCGGTGTTAAAGGTAATGGTCATTGCGTAATTCTAAAGGAAATGTGAGTCTCCGTGTTTTCAACCTTTTCTTCTTGGTTAGTTTTCTGTTTGGTTGAGGACAAGCAAAAGACTAAGTCTAGGGAATTGATATACTTGGTTTTTACCGTTTTCTATCGTATGTTTTGGGGTTTCTTTTAATCGTTTTATCGAGTCAAGGTTCGTTTTCAGAGTCTTTTAATCCTTTATTTAGATATCTCAGGTAAAAAGGCGTTTAGGGAAGAAATTGGAGTTACGAGGTCAAAAACACATGGAACCGTGAAGAAAAGAGCAGAATCGATGCAATATGCCCCGAGGATCACCAATCGATCGATGCAATACACCCCCTTGTCAATGTATGAGAACGAGATTCTCTTGCTGGGTGTGTCCATAATGGCACCAACCGTAGCCATAAACGGTCTTCCAAGAATCAACTGCGTACTAGATTTTGCACTCATCTCCACAACCTGAAAATCAGTAGGAACAAGACAATCTCCTACTTCAACCATCAAAACAGGGATTGTACCGTATGGAAGTGAGGTGGAACAGTTCGCGAATGTGAGAGATGTCTTGGGAGATCGAATATCAGCCTCCAATCTCTCTGCAATTGCCCTTGACAAGACATTGACGCTAGCCCCCGAGTCAACGATAGACTCTTTGAATTTAACTCCAGAGATAGAGCATGGAGCTGATAATATTCCTGGGTCTTCCCTCTTAATCATATGTTTCATCGGAGGTGGTGTACTTCTGGCTTTGATAAAGATTAAAAGACTGGTTTTTAGCTGATTCTGGTGGTCTGTACCGACCAGTCCTGGGTCGGTACAGTGGATCGTCTAAAAACCAGTTTTGGTCTGGTCAACACCCGGTTTGTTCCGGGTTGACCCGGTTCGCCCTTTTTGCTTTAAATACTCTTGAAATCTAATTTTTGTAGCAAGCTTTGTTCTTTCTAGAGTTGGGTTTTATCCCAAACTCTTCTTATGATTTTGGAGGGATTTTGATTGTTCTTCATACAAATGTCACTCTAGAGAATATTTCTTCACCCTTATCTTTATATTAATGCATCTTCTTTATCCTTATGTCTTTTTATCTTTTGTTCTTCATGTTTAGACTTTAGGGTTTTTGTTGGTTTTTGGATCATGCTTGATTATTGATGGTTTGATGATTGATTTGTGATGCTTATGTGCTTAATCATTGCTTTCCTTTCTTTCTAAGTGATCTTAATGCTAGATTGGGCTTGAGAAAGTCAACCTAGATCTTTGGGAATTTCACACCCAAAAGGTGTTTGATGAAATTCCCCAAAGAACTTAGAAAGAGATAAACATTCTTAACCTATGAGAGTAGTTGCTTAAGGTGTTTATTGGTTGATTTGAATATTGATCTTAATGCTTGCTAATCATTTCATCACAAATGAGAATTTGATCTTGATTTAGTGATTAGCAAAGTGATTAGTGCCTTGAGAGAGGATTAGTCATAATTAGTGATCTTAACCTAAG